>JAEIGP010000806.1:13172500-13442500 GCA_018904095.1 Zaprionus ghesquierei | reverse complement strand
TATTATTATTATTATTATTATTATTATTATTATTATTATTATTATTATTATTATTATTATTATTATTATTATTATTCTCATTATTATTATTTTTATTATAGTTTATAATATAAGTATTTTTATTGTTCTTATTTAATTATTCTCTCTAATTTGCTGCACATTTTGCTGTTAATTACAAATGCGCGTCTAAAACGCATACATCTTGCATGAGCCACAGCCCAATTAGGCATGCCAAAGTTTACTTGTGTGTGTGTGTGAGTGTGAGTGTGTGTCTGCGTGAAATCCCCAATTTGAATATATTCAAAATGTTTAGTATTATCGCCCAATTGGCAAATGCGCACAAATGTTGCATTAATTCGCCTTGAATTATGCTAATGAAATCAATGGAAATTTTGCACTGGTCTCGCCGACTGTGAAGCATTATTCAATCATAATAATTCTCGATGAATTCTAATGAGCTTAGTGTGGATATGTAAATGTATTTTAATCAGATGCTAGTTAAATTAAGAATATATATACATATATTGTATTATATATAATAAGTACATATGAAGTTGGAGGATTGATTAGGGGAACAAAAACATGCTACAATTAAAAAGCAAACCACTTTAAGACCTTTCTCTCTTTCTCTCTCTCTCTCTCTTGTTTTCTCACTCGCTATCTCCCACTCATTCTTTCCTTCTCTATCTCTTTCGCAATTAGCAGCTCCAACTTTAAGAAAACATTAGTTTCAGCAGCTTTAAGCCTCGCTCAGCTGGCAATTAAATGTTTGGCATGCGCAGCAAGTTTGTTAACCAAGTTAAGCCTGGGCAGCGCTCGCAGCTGTGCTGCTCCAGAAATGTCCTCGGGCTTTTGTTTACAGCTTGAGCCGAGACTGAGCATTGTCTGGGGCTGCATATGCTAATTAGCATCGGCTTTGCTTGCGAATTGAAACGCTTTGCCGGCAGCTTTGTTAATCAGGCGGCCACACCTAGACGGCGCCTGGCCTCGAGTCGAAGACGCTAGCTTATAAGCAATTGCAAGGGGTAGGTAAGGGGGTCAGACAGAGGGGGTAAGAATATCAAAGCAGCCACAAGCTGCAGCCAAAGTGGACGACAAGTGGCAGAGAGAGAGAGAGCTGGGGCCGGGCAAATTGAGCTAATTAAATATTGACAAAGGGCGACTGCTTGCAGAGGCAATTTCGACTTCATTAGCTACCTGATGCCTGATGCTCAATGTGGTCGCTAAATCAAATCGCAATCAAGTCGACGCAAAGTCAAAAAGTAGTTGAAACACAAAAAAAGTTATGATAAATGTAAGTGGCAAGCATGGGGCAGCTGGGGCAACAAATCATACAAAAAACTAGCGAAAGTTTAATTTGAATTTCAAGTTGCGGCAAAGTTTGCCCTAGCTGCAGAATTGCTCCCCTCTCTCTCTCACACTCTTTCTCTCTCTCTCTCCTTCTGCCTGTTGTTCTCTGCTTTGTTCTTCTCACTTTCAAGTCGCTGCGGCTTTGCTACGTTTCGGCTTCGTTTTCGTGCGACAAATGCGTGGCAATTACTTTTTAAAGCCCGCAACAAATTGATTGCCAAGCGGCGGGGGGCAAAGAGAGAGGGAGAGGGAGAAAGAATGAAGGTGCAAGAAGAGAAGGCGCTAAAATAATTCACATCGATAATGGCGCTTTAATCGCACAAAAACTTCCGGCAATTTCCCAAAGAGTGTTGAGTGCCGGCTGAGTGTATGCTACGCCTTGAAGTTGTCCTCCTCCTGCTCCTCCTGCTCCTGCTGCTTCTGCTGCTTCTTTATCCTGCGCTGCTCGACTCGTTTTGTTGATTTGCCTGGAGCGCTTTCTGCTCGCCCCCTTCCTCTCCTCTCGGCTGTTTACACGCTGACGAACATGCCGGGAATGAATGTCTGCAACGTCTGCCGCCTCCCTCCAGGCTGAACGCCTTGCTGCGCTAATTTTGTTAATGTATCCTGTGCACACATATTCACAGATACCCCCCCTCTCTCTCTCTCTCTCTCTCTCTCTTTCCCACTCCTCCCACTTAATTTCGTGTTTTGCTTAACTTTTTTACTGCGCAATGGTCTACAAATCCGGCGGCTTTGTGCAATCAGCGTTAACTTGTTTCGCCCTATTTCAATTTTTTCTACTTCTCTCTCTCTCTCTCTCTTTCTTTCTCGGCTTCCTCCTGCTGCACTACAGCAACGTGGGAAGCCAGTGTAGGGAGTGAAGTGCGGGGGCAGGCTAGATAAGCAAATGCCTGCTAGCTGTGAGATATGCAAATGTTTATTTAGAAATTCGCTTAACACCGGGGCGTATGCGTAATGTGTATAGGTGGCGCGTCATGCGGCGTATGCGTAATGCGCAAACACTTCATTAGCGCAAAGTGCTGCCGTTGCCGCTGCTGCTGCAACAGCTCAGAGGGATCTACATACGCTTTCGATTGTTACACTCAAGTGTTGCTGCCACTTGGCATTCAAATCCTTTTCGGACAAACGCAGCGAAGCGCAGCAAATTGGCTACGAAATTAACGCATGACCAGAGCGAGTCAGAGATGAGAGCAGTGTGCGTGTGTGTGTGTGTGTGTGGGACACTTGACGCTGCAACAGCTGCAGAAAATCCCCTCGTGCAACGCCTGAGCGCCTGATTTCCCTCTCTTTCGTCTTTGAGTTTTCATCCAGGGAGCAATTTTCCTTTTGCCGCCGCATGACAAGCGATTGTTTAATTCACTCGGCAATTAAGTAATTGAGCACTGCATAAATCAAGACAGCAGGCAGTATATATATACATATGTATGTATGTAGTATATACTCGCCAGGGGACGTGGCTCAGAATCAAAATCAATATCAATATTGCGCTTGCCAAGTGGTCGGCTTAATGCAAATTTCATAATTGAAAACTAAGTGCTGAACAAAAAGTTTGGCATAAAGCACTTTCGGCAGAGAGTTGCTGAGCGAGAGAGAGAGACGGAAAGAGGGGGAGAGAGGGAGAAGCAGAAGCAGAGAAAGTTACTCAGGCCTCTCTCGATTATAATTTGGCCCATTGGCGTGAAAAAATGAAAATACGCTCAACTTTTGCGCCGAGCGAAAACTTTGCCACGCACACACACACACACACACACACGCAAACAATTGACTTTGAAAGCATGCGAATTGGGGTTGAGCACTGCCAGGGGCAACTGAGGGGTATTGGGTCTGCGAGTAGCCCCTTAAAACCTTTGGCGCAGCCATTCAATTAAACTGAGTGTAGTTTTCAATAAACTGCGCGCTCTTTGAAAAATGGCAAATAAATGCGAACGTTTCGCACACAAGTCAATAAAACTAAGACAGAAGAAGCAGTAGGGCACTTGGCACATGGGGAAAGTGGGCGTGTTATGTTGTCAGATACCCTGTAAAGTAACTTTTACTTAAGTAAGAGCTAAGCTTGCGCCCAAAGCCTGCTTGAGTTGAACTTAAGAGTTCTTTCGATTGATATGCTACTACAGCATACCCTGTAAATAAAGCCATGCGGCACTTAAGACTGTCAGCTATATATGTCTCTCTTTTTCTCTCTTTAGCCATTGCTCTCTACTCATTGTTTACTTTTTTTAAACGCACACTCTGCAAACAATCTCTCTTGCTTTGTATACCCTTCTTTCACTGCGATTTCGATAAACAAAAGTGAACATAAGTAGCCAAGGGGTAGAAGAGGGGGGGCTAAGGGGGTCCTAGGGTATCGCCAGTGGATTGTACCAAATGCAATTTGTGCCCTACTCGAGTTACAGCTAAGCGGATTGCCAAGCGCACATCGAATATTTATGTATAAACTGTAGCTTACTTCGTGAGTGGACAGTGTAGAGTAGAGGACAGTGTAAGGCGAATTGCAGAAGCACAACAAATTGTTGTTGCCCTTTTGTTTATTGTCGACTACCTTAGATAAGCGCCAAGAAGAAGACATTGGGTATGGGTAATTGAAAACGCATGAAAGCATTTGCGGGCGCTTTGCTGTCTGATATCTGATATATGTATAGGAAACATAATGTGATTACCAAATGCGCTTGAGCAAATTTATTAATTTTGTAAATATTTGTGAATTTTACTATTTATTTTAAATGAGATTAAAAAAAAAGAAAAGAAATTAAAATTTCCGAAAATCATTGAACAAAATTTGTTGTTTTTGTATGAAGTGAAGTTTTTAAGTTTTCCATTGCACTAGTGACCCTAACTTATATCTCTATCTTCTTACCCTTCCTAATCCTTAAATCCCCCTCTCTTTCGCTCTCTTCCTCACTCACCCTCCTTCTCTCTCTGTCTACTTCTTTCTAGCCATATCTCTATCTGCAAGTGTAGCTGTATCTGTTGCCCCTTTGGCTTTGCTTGCTTTGTTTTTCATTTTTCCTTAGACCCCCCTCTGCCAACCCTCCGCCTGCTACCCACTTATCCAATTGTGTCTTTTGTGTCTGCCTTACATGTGTTTTATTCGTTATCTACTTTGCTGCGGGGATAAGCTTCGTTCGCTGCAAGTGCTGCGTGCTGTGTGCTGTGTGGCTCGCTGTCGTTTCAAGCTGTCCCCCTTTGCACTCCTCGCACCAAAGTTGCCTGTCGCCAAAGTTGATGGCAAGCCACGTCGAATAAGCGATAAGCAACAGCGGCAAAAATAAAACAACAGCAGCAGCAGCTAAAAAACTTTTGGCAACAAAGTTTGCGCTAACGGCAAAAAAAAAAGAAAAACCCCCTGAAACTAATTGTTTGGCAAAGTTAGTTAGGGCACGTGACTAAAATAATGCCTGCAGCGATATCAATTACCCCGCAAGCAATGAGGCGTCTAAAAGTCGTTGCACCTGCGGTCCCCCTTCCCCTACCCCTTGTTGCAATTGCTGCAAGGAGAGCTGCGTCAATCGTCTAACAGAGCGAGAGAGAAGAGGGCGAGCGAACAATTCGACAATCTCCTCGTCACACATCATCAATAAAAGATTTGCGAATAAAAACGTTAACCCAAATTGTGGCCAATTGCTTGCCTGAGCTTTGCTTCGACAGCCCTGGAGAGGGGCTAGCAGATAGGGGGGGGGAGGGGGGAGGGCAGCGGGCAACGGGCATAAATCAATCACTTCCTGTGGCTCCAGCGATTGGCCCAGTGTGCTGTGCGATGTGCTCCTGCTGCTGCTGCCGTTGCTGCTGCTGCCTGTTGCCGGCAATGTCTGGTAAATTTTATTTATGGCTTCCCACACACACACACACACATACGCACACATACGCACGCACACACACTCAGGCCGCGACAAATGGCAATTGTTTTGGGCTTTCAATTATTTCGCTGATGCTGGTTGAATTTGTTGCGTTTTTGTGGCCAGCCATAGCCACGCCCCCTTGTGCCCACGCCCCCCCCCTTGCACGCCGATAATCTTGCCAAGCGATACGCATAGCATTTGCTCTAATAAATGTGATTTATGAACGGATCCCGAAGCGGAAACGGAAGTGCACTGTCAACACGGCCGCGACGCGGCCATTGCGTATGGCAACAAACTTGCCGCCTGCGTAATGAGCACGCTGTCGTTGCTGCAACAGTCTGTTGCAACCTTTTAATATGCCCAGCAGAGCAGAACTAATGGCATTTTTATGGACTCTCAAAATCGCGATACGTGCAGCAGAAACAACAACAACAACAACACAAGCGCAAGGTAGCGCAACTTTGGCTGCATCAAATTTTTGGCTTGGAAAAGTTTGTAATGTTTTTTCTGGTTTTTCTGGTTTTTTGCTGGTTCTCACATTTTGTTGTTGATTGACTGGGGCTGATTGATGTGCGCCATGCGCGGCGGCTCATTGATTGACATTGATTTATGACCAGCGCAACAATGGGCAGCAAATTGCGTATACGACATGTGGGCGACGCTTTTTTTTTTAATGTTCTTAATGCACGTTCCAGTGTGGGAATTTTCATTTTTTAGAAGCATGTAAATTTTATTAATTAATTAAAATTTTATATGAATTTAATTTTGAAATATTTAGAAAGTGCACGAAATTTTTTTAATTTAATTGCGGCAGCTCTAACTTAGTTTGAAGTGATTTAAAGCGTACTTAAAGTTTGCCCAAAAGGGAATGAGCTGCCTAAGCTGCACACCTCACACACACACACCATACATACGCGGCACACACACACACACACACACACACACACACACATTCGTCACATCATTGCAACGCGTTTAACTACATTATGCACTTTCCACACTCGGCAGCTCATTCATTTTATTTATTCTGCACTTCAAAGCCGTCTGCTCTCTGCGCTCTCTCTCTCTCTCTCCCTCTCTTTCTCTCTCTCTCCCTCTCTCTGTGCCTGGCCTCACCTGTCCAAACAGCGAACCCAAAAGCTCAGCTCAACCGAACTGAACTGAACTAAGCTGAGCTGCACCAAACTCGTGAGTAGAGGGGGCAGAGTGCGGGGGGAGGGGTGGAGGTAGAGCGTAAAGAATTTGCATAAAACAGCAGCAAGCAAAAACTTGGCGCTATTTCATTTGCAGCTTTTGTCAGCCTCACTCACTGGCAGGGAAGGCAAGAGGACTATGTAAACAGTTTGGGAACGCAAAAGATAATTTCAAATAATTTCTTGTGTCTGTACTAGAACTTCAATGAGAACTTCAATAATATTTAAAAAAATTTAAATACATATTTTATTTTATTTAATATTTATTAATTTTATTTTTTTAAATTTTATTTTATTTTTTAAATATTTTTTTCCATTTTAAATTTTGAGTTCTTTTGCTTGTCTCAAATGATCATAGCTCTGTTATACACATTACCCGGCTAGTGTATAACAGTTTCGTCTGCCCTCTAATTAAATACATCTTTTATTTTATTTATTATTTATAAATTTTTTTTGTTTTTAAATTTTATTTTATTTTTTAAATATTTTTTTTCTATTTTAAATGTTGAGTTCTTTTGTCATCTCAAATGATCATAGCTCTGTTATACACATTACCCGGCTAGTGTATAACAGTTTCGTCTGCCCTCTATTTGCTCACATTTTCGCAGTGTTTTTCTTTGTGTACATTTTGTTTTGACATCAGTTTTTTTCATTACGTTTGTCACGAACTCGCGACATTTGGCCAAGCCATGGCAACAAAAAGGCAAAAGCGTAAAGCGAAAAGGCAAAAGAGAAGCACAAAGCGAACATCAATGAAAGCGACAGCGTGGCTTAAAAACGCATTTGCTGGCTTAAAGGCAAGGTGGCGGCAGGGGAGGGGAGGGGAGAACGCCAGGGCAGCGCACATTATTAATAGGCAGCAGACGCTGCGGTGCATTTAAACGGAAATTTAATTTCATTTGGCATTGACTTCTCTGCTCGAACCATCAGCTGCCTCGTTTGGGAACGTTTAGGTCCTCGCTCTCTCCCTCGCTCTCTCTCTCTGTCTCCCTCTGACTGGCTTGGGCAACTATTTTGTCGATTTACCGCAAAGTCGTTTTGCCTGTTCGTAGCCCGTTTTGGGCTACACTGCAACATTTCTAGTTCATTTCCGGCCAAAAATGAGCTGCTGTCCGACTACGGGCAAGCCGGGCAAGCGAGCAAGCAACGTGCTCACATGTGGTCCCATTTGCAGTTCGATTGGCACAGGGAGTGAGAGAGAGAGAGAGGGGGGATCGGGTGTTTTTGGCACGCCTTTGTGCATAATTTTGCAATTACTATCAATAAATGCGAGAATTGAGCTCGTAAAAATTAATTGAGAAATTATAACGCTGCCGTTGCTCCTGCTGGAAAGTTTGTTTAAAAGCTTTGGCCACGGACGTTTGTCCATTTGTACGTTGCACTTTAATTACCGTTTAGCATTTGCAATTTTCGGCTAACAGCAGCAGCTGCTCCCAACGCCCCAACGCCCGACTCCTGTCGCCAGTGGCAAGGACTTGGAGCGGACGTTGCATAAATTGCTCGGCAATGGCCAATAAAATGCCCCATGGAATGGCAATCATTGCCCCATCGCTCCAACGCTCCAACGCTCCATGGCTCCCTTTTGCTTTTGGCCATAAGCCAGTGCCAGCTCGCTCTCTCTCTCTTTCTGCAACTCACAAGCTGCTGCAGCCTCTGTCTCTGTCTCTGAATGCGAGCTGCATACTAAGCTGCTTCTTCCTGCTCAAATCTGCGACACATTTCGTTGCCATCAAATTTGCAATGCGCTCTGACAGATGAAACAATCAGTGGCAGCTTAGAAATATCGATGCCAATATACTGAGCGAGAGAGAGAGAGAGAGAGTAAGACAGATATAGAAAAGTGCAGCTAGACAAATTAGACAGAGGGAAGGCGAGAGCAGAGCGAGAGCGAGCGCTCTGAGCCAATCGATTTGCTTATTTATACTTCAAGCTATATTTGTATCTCAGTGTCTTTGTGCGGTAATCTACCGCCACACCCCTCCCGCCCACTGCCCCCCTGCTTGATGAAACCTAATCGCACATTGAAAGCGTGCTGAGAACTTCATCGGCCGATTAAAAGTGATTTCACTTGAGTTTATGGCAAACGCTCTCGAGGACATTAGCATTTGCCTGTGCGCGTGTAGCTCGCATAGCTGGCAGCTCGCCGCCAGCTGTCGCTTCAATGAGCTACGTGACATGAAAGCGTGCAGCGGCATTTACAAACTCAACATCGTGCCACGCCCCCATCTCTCTCTCTCTCTTGCTCGGTCGAACGCCCCTGCAGTTAGGCAACTTTGATGGCGGCCATGGAGCAAAGCGCGCAACCTGCATAAAATCAAATCACAATCGTCAACTGATGCCTTTCCCCTGGCACGCCCCCCCCCCCCTCTTTCTGTCTCTCTTTCCCCCCCCGCTGTTTTTTATGAAGCAATACAAAAGTGCAATATGCATTTTGTTGCCGTTTTGCTTTTGACATGTGCATGAAATGAATGCACAATGAGACACAGCAAAGAGTCGCACACACACACACACACACACACACGCACACTCGAGCTGCCACACGCAACACTGGCGCACGCACACACCTGTCGCACCTGTTGCACACACAGCGCGTTGCCTCTGCCGCGTGGGCTAATTAAAAGAGTCTGCCCCAAAAAGTAGGCAACAAAAAATTGTTTACTCATTTGCCACGCCAGAAAAGTCAATAAAAAAAGAGCAACTTTAACTTAAAAACTTAAATGCAACTAACAAAAGCAGCAAAAGCCTGACTCCCCTCCCCCCCCCCCACTCCTCACTTTCCACCCCTGCCATTTGTCTGTTTTGCTCTATTTTCGCTCGCTCGCTTCGTTGTGTTTTTCTCACTCAACTTTTCATCGAAGTTTGACTTGGCAGCCCAAGTTGCAGCTGAGTATCTGCTGGCCGGCAGCGGCTTACACTTGCTCAAAGTATTACAAATTAGACAAGAACTTTGCAACATGTTTGATTAGTTTGCATGAAATTCAAAATTTACATTTTCTCAGCTTACACAAATTTCCTACCTCTTGCGTGAAATCAATAGGGAAAAAATGTGAAAAAATAAAGTTTGCCCTTTGCTTACGATGGCAAATATGTAAGTTAAAATATGAGCAAAAATTTTGAAAAATTCTATACATATTTTAGTTATTTTATTTACATATTCTTGTGGTATTTTGCATAGTTATGGCAACTTGGCGAGTTCCAAGCCTTGCAAGCCTTTAAAGAGAGCATAGCTGCTTCGACTTATTGAGCAGCCTGCGTTTTTTTTTTTTTTGCTGTTGTCCACTGCACTTTTTGCCATGTCGTTAGCCAAGCAGCAGCAGGGGCGGCAGAGGCAGCAACAAGACAAGCAGCAGCGGCAGCAGCGGCAGCATAACAATCGCATTTGCCAACTTCATTTATTGTTTTGTTAAGCTGCTAACTTTAGTTTATTGCAGCCCATCAGCGCCAGCTACGGCAAGCAGCAGCAGCAGCATCAAGTGAAAAAGTTGCCTCGTTGTTGTTGCCCTGCCCCCCTCTCCCCCCCCTCCCCCTGCCACTGCATATAATTTGTCATATTTTTAATGACTTTGCAAGTGCGCATCGTTCGTGCTGTAATTGCAAAGAGCAACAAAACGAAGCAAAGTGAAACAAAGCGAGGCGCAACGAAAGTCAAATGGCGCAACAGACACAACAACAGCAGCAACAACAACTGTGGCAACAACAACAACTGCAGCAACAACAACAACACCTTTTTGTTGCAGCTAATCTGTTGTCTATGCAGCTTGCTCTCCTGCTCCCTCTGGCGCACACGGCGTATGCGTAATTTGCGGTTACCTGCACTGAAATTACAATTGCTTTCGGCTTTCGGTATTAGCCCAATGCTTTTTCAGCTTTCCTTGTTGTTGTTGTTGTTTTACTTTTGTTTTTGTTTTTTTCGTTGTATTTTCTTGTGTGTTTCAAATTTATTTGTAACTCGCTGCGCATTGCTCGCTCGTTTATTATGCAAATGGCCGACCTGGTGTATGTGGCCAGCAACAATTTCCAGTGCCATAAACCTGACTCACACACACACACACACACTCGCTCGCTCGCACACAAATCATACTCGTTTTCATTACTAAACGAAAACCGAAAACCAAAAACCAAAAAACCAAAAACTCCCCATTCCCCCCGCGCCGTACGTAACCACAAAATGTGCACGAGCAGCAATTTTAGTCAATCAACCGCAGAGCATAAAAATAATAGATAAATTAGCGTTTATTGTTTTCATTCGATTTCCATTACGTAATCGCCCCAAAAGGCTAATTTCAACTGACATTGGCCCTAATATGTTTCTAATTGATGGTGAGAGAGAGAGACAGAGAGAAAATTGCCATAATCATTTGCAATATAATTGCCGTTCTCAATGACTTAATTGAAATTGGTCGATTGATGAGGCGAGTTGGGGAATCAAATTAAAATTGATTTTGTAAATTATATAAAAAATATAATGAAATATTTTAAGAAGCCTGACAATGCTCCAGAATGCCTTTTAATATATTTTCTATGAAACAATTGCTACAAATTGTGCTATAAATTTTTTAAAAATATTTTCAACATTTAAATAAATTTAACTACAACTTTCTTTACATTTGCATTATAATTGCCGTTCTCAATGACTTAATTGAAATTGGTCGATTGATGAGGCGAGTTGGGGAATCAAATTAAAATTGATTTTGTAAATTATATAAAAAATATAATGAAATATTTTAAGAAGCCTGACAATGCTCCAGAATGCCTTTTAATATATTTTCTATGAAAAAATGACTACAAATTGTGCTATAAATTTTTTAAAATTATTTTCAACATTTAAATAAATTTAACTACAACTTTCTTTACATTTGCATTATAATTGCCGTTCTCAATGACTTAATTGAAATTGGTCGATTGATGAGGCGAGTTGGGGAATCAAATTAAAATTGATTTTGTAAATTATATAAAAAATATAATGAAATATTTTAAGAAGCCAGACAATGCTCCACAATGCCTTTTAATATATTTTCTATGAAACAATTGCTTCAAATTGTGCTATAAATTTTTTAAAATTATTTTCAACATTTAAATTAATTTAACTACAACTTTCTTTACATTTGCATTATAATTGCCGTTCCCAATGACTTAATTGAAATTGGTCGATTGATGAGGCGAGTTGGGGAATCAAATTAAAATTGATTTTGTAAATTATATAAAAAATATATTGAAATATTTGAAGAAGCCTAACAATGACAGAGTTGCTTTAAATTATGCTATAAATTTTTTAAAAATATTTTCAACATTTAAATTAATTTAACTACAACTTTCTTTACATTTGCATTATAATTGCCGTTCCCAATGACTTAATTGAAATTGGTCGATTGATGAGGCGAGTTGGGGAATCAAATTAAAATTGATTTTGTAAATTATATAAAAAATATAATGAAATATTTGAAGAAGCCTAACAATGACAGAGTTGCTTTAAATTATGGTATACATTTTTTAAAATTATTTTCAACATTTAAATAAATTTAACTACAACTTTCTTTACATTTGCATTATAATTGCCGTTCTCAATGACTTAATTGAAATTGGTCGATTGATGAGGCGAGTGGGGGAATCAAAAAAAAAAATTGATTTTGTAAATTATATAAAAAATATAATGAAATATTTGAAGAAGCCAGACAATGCTCCAGAATGCCTTTTAATATATTTTCTATGAAACAATTGCTACAAATTGTGCTATAAACTTTTTAAAAATATTTTCAACATTTAAATAAATTCAACTACAACTTTCTTTACTTGCTTTGACGCTGGAAAAAAACCACCGAATCGTGTGTAACTCGAGCATGCTTCACATTTAGTTTCACTTGCAGACATCGAGTGACCTCAACCACAGAAAATAATGGGGCATACGTAGAGAGTTGCAATCCATGTCGATTCGATCGGCAGGCAGGCGAAACCAAAGAACTTTTGTGCTTTGCGGCAAACACTTTGCATTTCATATTTGGTTTAGGTTTTTCATTCTTTTATATATATTTTTTTTTTTTCACAAAGACTAACCAGAAAACAGAGGGAAAAACACAGACTCCAACGCAGTTTCAGTTTCAGTTCACAGAGCACACACACACGCACACACACACACACATATACTTGAGGTTACCCTCTGCCGACTGTCGAGGAATATTTATTTGTTGCTTTTCCAGCTCGCGGCACGTTAGCAATGTCAACTGAGGAGAGGCAGCGAAATGGCTAGGGCAATGGGAGCCGCTGTTGACGCAGATGGAGACGGAGACGGACAGGCCACAACGAACGAAAGCCACAAACGGCATTTGCTGCCGGCGCCGCAAAGTATGCCACACTTTCTACGCATTTTTGCCTTTTGCAATCGGAGCTCTCTCTTTATTTTTATCAAGCATCTCTGAGCTCGGTATTTTCTTTAGAGTTCGCATACTAATTTCGTTTGCCAGACCCGCTCATCCCCCTCCCCCCACCCTTCGAGGGGACAACTTTATAGACATATTCAATTAAAATTCCTGCAGCAACTCATTACGAAACTCAAGCAGGCATAAAGTTCTGCACATATCCGATAACGACTCACGCACACACACACACACACACACACACAGTAGGACAGACTCTTACATTACGCATACGTAATAATCTTTGAAATTGCGCTCAATTGGTTTTCAAGTTGAGCCCGGGGCACATTTAGCATGTTGCCATAAGTGAAAGAAGAGCACGAGGAGAGCCCAACTGCCACTCGCGAGCAACAGCAGGAGCAGCAGGAGCAGAGGGCACCTTCAGCCGACACTCGCATCTTATTGATAATATTGTCGCCTGGCAATCGCCGCTAACAACCTGCACTCACAGACACCCTCACTCACACACACACGCGCGCACACACACCTTTGACTCGCTGTAATTCCGTCAGCCGTCGAGTGCGATGAAGTCTGACAATTTCCACGCCACAGACCGTGTGTGCGTCCCCGCCGCCGCCGCGGGGCAACCCTTGCATGTCTATCGAACTTTGGCACCCGGGCAATTTTGTAAAGTTGCCTCGCTTCCGTTTGTAGTTGTATACCCTACACAGAGGGTGAGTCTAGCGACTTTGTGGCTCAATAATAATTTTATAGGAAATCATTAGATTTTTCTTCGTCCTTTTACGAACTATACAGTAAATTGGTAATAAAATATAATGAGCTTAAAAAGCCTAATATATTCTAAATTTGTTCATGCTGAAATCTAAAAATAATGTAAAATTTTAAAACAAACTTAAATCTGCTAAATATGCTCGATATTGATTAAGCAAGTCAAAATGAATAATTAGAATCAATCTAAAATTCAGTTTTTATATCGAATTGTAGAAATCAACAAATTGAGAAACATTTCTTAAATACCCAAACTCATTGTAGGGTATTCAGCAGTCAAGTACGCGCACTTGTAGCCCGCCTCAGTCGTTTCATTTTTAGATTTTTTTTTATATTTTGTAATGGCGCAAAATCCCAACAATTTTGTCGTCGTTGAACTTATCGAAATAGTTTTTCGAACATGACGGCAAACTTGCGTGTCGACAGGCGCACACACACACACACGTCGGCACACATGCGCGCACACACACACACACTCATCGAACCACTCAGACATGCTTGTAACTGTAGTTTTGATAACTATATTAGTTTATATGGAGCTCAAAGAGAGTGAGGAGCGGAAGGGGAAGTAGGGAAGTAGGCAGGTCTGCTGCTGTCCGCTTATCGACGTGCTCGCACACTGAATGGGCCCCCCAATAATAATTACTAAACGTTTTTATTACCGCGTCAAGTTGATAACGAGACCAGCCACGCCCCCAGTCACACAATTTATGCTAATGGATTCGTTTTTTTCGGTTTCTCTTGGTTTCGTTTCTCTGCTCTTTCGTTTCTTTTCGGCTTGTTGTTTGAACGGCTTTCATTCGCTTGACCTTTTCGTCTATCATCTTTTATTTATAGCAAGTCTGTAAATAAGCATGATAATAATTTTATAGTGTTAAATGGGGCACAACTTCGAAAAGAGTTGGCAAAGGCGAAAAATCCTTTCGAAAGTTTACTCCTGCCCCCGACCGAGTTACGCTACATTAACTTTGCCAGCGACACATTTTGCCTGTCGAGCATATTTTCTTATCTAAATTGAACACACACGCACACACACACACAAGCTCATAGAGATTCGCACACACACACACGTGGTCCCTCTGGCCGTGTTCCGGCAACATATTTCATTACATGGCACGCATAAATCATCTCGCAAAAAATGCTAATTAACAAGCGGCGGCAGCAGCACCGGCAGCATCTCCGGGGGAAAATGAAAAATGAATGGAAAAACTGATTCAGATTTCAGTTTGGCAATCGCAGTTAGCCGCCCAATATTTCCGGATGTCATTTAATTCGAGCAGAAGGCAAAAGTTAATCGCCAAAAGAGTTTAATGCGCAAATAATTAAGGCGGCAGATGGAGATGCCTAAAAGCGTGCAGGCTGTTCGAAGCGGCACAGTGGGGCGGGAAGTGTAAATTTGGAATATAATTTGCAGAGCAAAAACAGTAATTGATACTGTGATTTGTCAAATTAATATTTATTCCTTATTTCCAATTTGTTCTATTCATTGAAATTTTGCAATATTTTCTATAAAATTTACTTTTATTTACTAAAAATATTTTACATTTATTTATTTTAATTTAAAATATTTTCCATTTGTTCTATTCATTTAAATTTTGCAATATTTTCTATAAAATTTACTTTTATTTATTAAAAATATTTTTCATTTATTTTTTTTAATTTAAAATATTTTCCATTTGTTCTATTCATTTAAATTTTGCAATATTTTCTATAAAATTTACTTTTATTTATTAAAAATATTTTTCATTTATTTTTTTTAATTTAAAATATTTTCCATTTGTTCTATTCATTTAAATTTTGCAATATTTTCTATAAAATTTACTTTTATTTATTAAAAATATTTTACATTTATTTTTTTTTTAATTTGAAATATTTTCCTAATAGTTTGTCGTGATGTTAAATCAATCAATTAATAAAAAAATAAAAATTATGAACTAAAAGAAATTTTATAAAAAATAAAAAATAAATTAAATTTATTAAAAAATAAAAAAAAAATTATTAAAATAATTATTATTATTTAAATAATTATTATTAATAAATACATAAAATATTATCTTATTCGTCTAGTTTACTCTAGCTCGTTGAGTGCTTCTCTTCTGCACCTGGTTTCATTTCAGTTCCCTCTAGACACCTTTACTGCCCACTGTAACTGCCATTTGCATTGGCAGCTCTAGGCTCTAGGCCGCAACGTTAGCTTATTTAATGGACGTCCGCGTTGCCGTTGCCGCCGCCGCGGTGCATTGCCTGCGATTGCAGTTGGGTTGCGCAGCTCATTAAGAAACCATCAGGCAGGCAAATGGTAACTGCAAATCTTTGCCTACCCCCATGCGTCTGTGTATGCAGCTTTCCCCTCTTTGGGTTGGGCAAGGCAACGGCTTCACTGCTGGCCCGAGGGCTGCAGCGTGCCATGTAGCATGTAGAGGGAAAGAGAGAGAGAGAGAGAGAGAGGAGTTGCAGCGGAGTCTATAAATGAAATCGGTGCATGCAAAAACTGCAACGAAATGGCAATGGTCATGCGCCTGTGACTGTGACTGTGTCAGTGACTGTGCCTGTGCCTGTGCCTGTGTTTTATGCAAATTCAATTGTTTCCTGTTGCATTGCAAATGGCAGGCACTGTACGCGCCGTTATGCTGCCATCGACAACGTTGCAAATGCCAAATTCATGCAGTCTGCCAATGGATATGGATCTCTACCCCGAGTGCTCGAGGCGTCCAGGCAGTCAGAAGTGGACAGACAGGCTGACTGACAGATTTGCCAAGTAACTAGCAGAGCAGAAAGCAGCACAGTGGGCAAAGCTTTAAATTTCTTAGGTAAATCCAAAGAGAGAGAATTGAAATATCACATAAGGTTTATTTCTACAACTTAAATTGCATATGTGGATTCTTTAAGATCTCTCTTTCTCTCTCTCTCTCTCTCTCTCCCCTGCCCTTGCCCTGCAGCTGTCACTGTGTCATTTTGAGAAGCCAAAAGCCTTTTGCAAGCTAAATGTCGCAGCTGGCAAAGCCGCACTAATTGTTCAGTCATTACATCTGCAACTCACGCAACCGCAAAATCTGTGTACCCCCAGCAGCAACACCAACAAGCTGTACAACATGAGCAACATCAACAACAGCAACAACAACTGAACAAGCACACAAAACAGCAAACAAAAGCCAAGCAAACAAATTAAGCGTCAATGACATGCAAGTTTCGGCGCGCGCCTTTCAACCGCAAACACACACACGCACTGAGCGAAGAGATAGCACCCTCGCTTGCTGCTCTGCCCCACTCTCTCTTCCACTCTCTGTCTCGCTTGCACACGCTCTACTTCATCTCGGTCGCGTGTGTTTGATAATTTGCATAGAAATGTGCACACAAAATAATATTACCTGCCAATAAAAATAATTGACAAGTGACAGTTAAAGTAAACAAGCTCTCACACACACACACACACGCGCGCGCACACCTGTACACACGCACAGGGCAAACAAATATTAAATAAAATATGTGCTCGCATAATGCGCAAGTAAACTTTAAGCTGCCGAACGGCAGCTGTCAAATGATTAGGGAATTGCAGGCGCCTGTAGCTGGCGCACGCGGCGTATGCTTAATAAAGTTTACACCTCACCTTGATTTGCTGTACGTGTGGGTGTGGCCACACTTGCTCACAGTGTGTGAGGGTGTGTGCGAGCGCTGGCAGCACGTGATATTCATTTTAAAACGAGCTAAAATGTTGCTCGCCTGGCGCACACTATAAAAGCGAATTTAAGAGCTGTCTAGCAGCCTGAGAAGGCAGACATTTGTTTTAATTAAACAGCTAACATTAGTGTTATGGTGCAAGAAAGGCAGAAGAGAGAGAGAGAGAGAGTGACAGAGAGAAAGAGATAGATAAAAGACGCATCAAGAAATTAGAAAGCTGAGCTGAAAAACTCATAAAGCTAAATCTGTTGCAATTTGTAAAAGACGCCACTGTAAAGCTTAACAGCTTGCAGAGTAACTGTTAGTTAACAGCATGTTAAGCAGCCAGAGAGACTGTTAAGCCTCGCAAAGTGTATCTGCAACCAGGGGGGGGAGACTAGTTTAAACCATATGCCACTCTATTCCGACTACTCAGTCGAGTTAAATTACAGACAACACACACTTTACTCACATACATATATCGTATATAGCACATATAGCTTCTTATGCCATAAGGCAAGTCAAGTACCTCAACACGCCAAGCAATTTGTTACTCACAATTTGAAATCAACTCGTTTGCCTTTGCTGCTGCTGCTGCCTTTTTCTGACAGGCGCCACGCCTTGCTGGCATTAGACTTGGCACGCCGCCGCATGCCTCATAAACGACGCGTCGCCACCCTCCTCCACCCTTCTATAACTCAGCTAAAGCTGCTGCAGCTACGGCTACACAAAGCCACGACTATATCTGCGTCTATATCTGCATCTAGATCTGCCTTTGCACACTTGCAGCCAACAAGGAATTATGGCGCATTGCTTTCACGCTCGACGCGACCAACGAAGCGCACTTCATTTGCTGTGCACCACACACGCACACACACGCACACAAAGACGAGCTGTGACCACACCCAGCCAGAACGCATTACACGCCCCCCACTTCTCCCCCTCCCCCCCTCTCTGCCCTGCGGCTCTGATTTTGCACTGGCATCAAGTTGTATTATCCTTATGACGTCGCTCGCTCGTTCGCTCCGGCATTAAGGCCAACAAATAGAGCTTAAAAACTTGCTGCCACGCCCCCCCCCCCGCCTCCTCTGCTGCTTTTACCACATGTGTGTGGGCACGCGTGTGTGTGTGTAGTCTGTCTAGTGTATTGGTTTAATTAGTTTACGCGCTGTATAATTAAAATATATATTGTAAATCTGCTTAAGCTGCTTTGGCTTCCCTGCAAATTGTTTGCTTTATTTCATTAACTTGCTGCAGTTTTAGTCTCTCTCTCTCTCTCTCTCGCTGTCTCTCACTTTAATTTCCACCATTATTTAATTATTCTGGCTAAGCACGCATTTATTGCCATTTGGATAATTAATTAGCTCGCTCTGTGCTCGAGCACAGGGCAAAAAGTGTCACAGTGTCACAGTGGGCGCTTTGTAATTGACATGCCATTATTGTAATTAAAATAACTCATACGTAATGTGCGCCAGTTTGTGCCCATTCCCGTTTCAGTCTCTTTGGCTGTGCCACCTATGCGATCAATTTCAGCTTTTCGGTTTCGGCTTTTGCCTCTTTGCGGACTCTCTGTTGCCGTTATTTGTCTGCATATGAGCATTTCTCAGGGTCATAAATCAAGCCGAGTGCCGCTTGCCGCTTGCCGAATGCCCCGTGTCGCTGGTGCTGCGTGTGTCCCTGTCACGTGTAGCTTTCGCATTTATTTATAAACACTCTAAAAAAAAAGACCAGAGAGGAGAGAATGCCTAGAAGCTACCCTGTAGGAAGCAGAAAATTAAGTAAAATAAAAATTTATTTTTTTAGATTTGCAGTAAATATTTCTGACATTAAAATAAATAAAATAAAAATGTATATATAATACAAAATATAAATTAAAATAAATTAAACTGAGTAAGTCTTGTATAAGCAAAAAATATTTTATTAATAAAATAAAAATTTATTAATAATACAAAATATAAATTAAAATACATTAAACTGAGTAAGTCTTGTATTAGCAAAAAATATTTTATTAATAAAATAAAAATTTATTAATAATACAAAATATAAATTAAAATAAATTAAACTGAGTAAATAAATAAAATAAAAATTTATTAATAATACAAAATATAAATTAAAATAAATTAAACTGAGTAAGTCTTGTATTAGCAAAAAATATTTTATTCATAAATTTAAGGGAACAAAGAACATTTAAAATATTTAAGTGAACTTTTATAAAAAAAAGAAAAGCAAAAATAAAGCAAAAATTTTTATTTTAGATTTTAAGTTAATATTTAAAATATTAAAATAAATTAAATTAAATCAATTTGGCAAATATTGTAATAGTGAACTCAATTACACATATATTTAGGGCAACCAAAAAATGTTGGAAAATATTTAAAATGGTTATTTAGATTTTAAGTTAATATTTAGAAAATTAAAACAAATTAAATTAAATTAAATTTAGCAAATATTTTGATAGTAAATTCAATAACAAATAAATTTAGGGCAACAAAAAATGTTAGAAAAAATTTAAGCATTTACCAAAAATACAGAAAGCTCTTCAAACAAGTCTGAGCTAAACTTTAATCTGAATAAATTTAATCCTTCTGCCACGCATCACATTCTACCACAGCTACCCCGTTTAAGTGCATTACACACTGGGTATGCGAAAATGGCAACGTTGTCTGTTTGCCGGCGCTGTCATTTGTTCGAGTCTCGTTTTGATTTTTGTGGCAAAATAATTGTCGTTTAGGTAATAAAATTTGATTTATGTGCTGCGCATTTCACACACACTTTCACTTTGCCAGTTTGCTTGCTCTCTCCCTCTCCCACTCTGCCTCTACTTGATTTTAATGACATACGCAACAAACGGCAGACACGCCCACCAAAAATGAACAACGCCTCCCTTAGGCGCATTCACATTTTTATAGCAAACAAAACAAACCAGAATTGTGGCAACAATTTAAATACATAAAGCGACAGCGCAAAGCTCTCCCCAAGCAACAATAACAATCACGCAACAACAAGCAAACAACAACAACAACTCGCACACATAGCAATGCTTAAGTGTTCAGGTGCTGTTGGTATTGTTACTTTTAATTATGGCCAGTGAGGCGTCTAATTGCCGTAAAATATGAACTTGCCATGATTAATGCGCATACGCGGCGTATACATAATGCGCATTGCGTATACGCCCCGTTCTTCGGTCGTGTGTGTGTGCAGCACGCAAATAGAATTGCCGTCAATTGATTTTTAATTAAATTTGAAAAGTGGAGCACACACACAAACATACCCTGCAAATGTTGACCCCCCCTCCCTCCCCTCGTTGCGTCGAGTGAAAAGTTTGTTTGCTGCACTTAAACTGCAGGCAAATCGAGTTTGGCTTGGCAAACTGCTCTGCCCTCTCCTTCTCTCTCTCTCTCTCTCTGTCTCCCAAGGGAAATGCAATTAAAAAAGTGGCTTGCACCATACGCAACAATTTGTTAGCGAGTCGAGCAGAAATCAGCGCAAACAAACTTGCCCTCAATTTGTGCAGCGGCAGCGTCGCTCAAACAAATTGGTCGAAAGCAAAGCAAAAGCCGCGTCCAACGGATTGCGGCCGCCGCCGATCGCCACGTGCCGCAGGAGAAGGAGGAGGAGAAGGAGGAGGCGACGGCAAAAAAATCGTATTAAATGCTGCTGCCCAACGGCAGCTGCACCAACAAACACAGCACGCAGCACTCAGCCTCCCCCACCCCCTGCAGCAACAATGACAACATTTGCTGCCGCACACAATTTTTCACTTAGTTTGCAGAAATTGCATCGTCTTTAGCGCTTTTCCTACTTTGTTTTTGTTGTTTTGTTTTTGTTTGTGTTTGTGTTTTCGCTTTCGTCTTGTTTGTTGTTTCTGTTTCTCTTTCTGTTTTGTCTGTTGCTGTTGCCGTTGCTGTTTCTGTTTTAACGCTAGCCAATCACGCGTTTGGCCACAGCCGCGAACGGCGGCACAAAGACAAAAGCTGCAAGAGAGATTGAACGCCGCAAGGGGAGGGGATAACAGCAGAGAGAAAGGGAGAGAAAGGGGAGAGGGAGGGAGGAGTGGACTAAGGCCGGAACACAAAAAGCATAACGAAAAAGCCGAGCAAAGCCAAAGCGCGCTAACAAAACAAAAACAAGGCGGCGTGCTGGCGCAGTATGCCACGGCAGTATACCCTGTAAAGAGGAAATGCTGTGATTAGTAAGAATAATCATAGCAAATTTGTAAAAATGACAGTTAATCGACAATAAAGTGAAATTAAATTAACAGCATAACGACTACATTATACCCTGTAAACCCAAATAATGAGAAACTGTGGTTATAAAACACTTAAATATTTATAAATTTCATGTGCAGTTTTATTCGCATAATTTTGCAAAATTTTCTGGTCCCTCCGTATACCCCACTCATTTGATTTTAGCACAGGGCATCGCAATGCGAGAAAAACAAAATCGAATGCAATTTATTTTCTAGTTACAGTTAAGCTGATTGCAACGACGATGCCAACTCTGGCCAGAGAGCGCCAGAGAGCGCCCCGCTGGCAATGGCTAAAACCTTTGAGCTTCAAGTCCCAAAGCGCTCTGTCCCCTTCCGCTCTCCCTCCCCCCCTCTCTCTCTCTCTGTTGGCAAATAAAAATAAATAAAAGCTTTGCCGCGAGTTTGCAGTTTGCAGGCAGAGCAGAGCAGCGACGCTTAAAAACATATCAACAGCGCATAACTTTGATTGTATTCGCTGTTGTCCTTGTTGTCCTTGTTGTTGTTGTTGTTGTCGTTGTTGTTGCTGTCGTTGTCGTTATTGTGAACGGAACAAAATTCCAATTTAAAAGGCGCGTCAAAATTGCAAATCAAAGTTTAGAGCGGCACTTTGAGTGCTTCGAGTGTATCCGAATGTGTTTGTATGAGTTGCTTGATTGAATGCATGATTGACTGAATGCCCCGGACCGAGGACCGAGGACCGACGACCAAGGACAGACCCAGTTGGGACAGTCAGTGGACAATTGACAAATCGTCACGAGTCCCGCTGCGCTCTGCCCCCTCTCCTCCACCTCCCTTTGCCTTACCGAAAGCACAACGGAACTGCAAAACGGTCGGTTAATTTGAGGCAATCACAAACCAAATTGAACCTACGAACAGCTCGGACAACTCTTCCGCTCCTGCCTCCATTGTCCCTTGTTGCTGTAGCTATTGTTGTTGTTGTTGTTGTTGCTATAACCCGCTGGCCCATTGGGCAGTTTTATAGTTTCGGAAAGCCAGCATTGCCAAAGGATCAATCAATATGGCAGCTGGCAGCCTAAGCCAGCCTCTCTCTCTCTCTCTGGCTCAGTTGAATGCTGGCTACAACTGCTCCATATATAGCCAGACAAGGGTAGCCCGAGTACAGCCATAAAACTGGCGTGCTCATTAGATAAGAGCTGCTTAGATGAGATGAGATGTTTATGTAGAGAGAGTTGTGGGAGAGAAAGAGAGATGATATGACTGGGCAAGATGAGAGCAGAAAGTCTTTAAGCAGCGTAAGAGTTTCTTTGGGTTGAAATATTCTAAAAATATTATTTGAACAATAATAATATTCTATAAATTTTGTTAATAATATAAAGGAATTATTAATTCTATAAAAAATAATACAAAAAATTTCTATAAACTTTTTAATTTATTATTGAAATTTCACTGATACTTTCTGAAAAAAACCTCTCTCACTTCAAGCTTAATAATCAAAATCTGCTCTAGAGAGACAGGACAGCTAAAAATACCTGCTTGGTAAAAACTCTCTGCCTCTTCTTCTTCGTAATCTGCCATTCTTTTTCCCACTTTCCCCGTCTATATCCATGCCGAGCTCAATTACGAACGATGCATCGATAAATCTCGTCTCTCGGCGGTCACACAAATTGTTTGCTAATTTTGGGGCTGCAATTGCCCCACCGTTCCAACTAGGTTAGCTCACAATTGTCCTCAGTTCGTGTATCTCACCCCACACCCGCCTGCCTCGCCGCTCTCCCCTCACACCGTGGGGACTGACCAACCCAACGAAAACTGGCCATTAGCACGTGCTGTCCATGTCAATGGCTAAGCCATTTTATTTCACTGGCTAGAGATGCGCAAGTAAGAAGGGATGGGGAACAGTTTGAGCGAAGCAGAGGAAGAGGGAGAGATGAAGAGAAGAAGAAGTGGTGTATACAAAAAACTCTCTGGTAACGTGCATGTAATTGTGTCACCAGGGACAGAAGGGGGGAGCTACGTCCCTGGTGAGCCTAAGTCGCAAAGTTAAGCCTTAGCTGGCCCGTGGCCACTTTTGCTGCTACTGCCACTTAAAAATCCACTTAATCCCGCCGTCTTAAAAAGACGCAAAGCAAGCACGGAAACTCGGCCAAATAGAGGGAACCATGCCTCCCTCCCCACCCCAACCTTACTTCCTCTCCGTCGACTCTATGATGTATTCAAACTGCAAGTCGATTGTTATTTTTACGCCCGAAGCGGAAATAGACGTTCCGCCGTACTCTCCTGGGCTACTCCGGCAACAAAACTTCAGGACAACTTTGTCGAAAGCGAAGGCAACTCAAAGTCCTTGTTGAAGTCTCAAGGAACAAGGCATAAGGAACAAAAGAAAATAAGAAGAGTGTGTTTTGATTAAGAGAAGAATAGAACTAAGAAATATCCTATAGAAATGTTAGCAGCATATAACATTATAAATACGAACTTTACTTGCTAGCTAGGTTGGCTTCACAATTTGTTAGATTGGAACTTGAAAGATGGAATATATTAGTATCTATATATAAAATTTCATATCTCCAACTTTCATAGTTCCTGAGATCTAGCCAATTATTTAAGCATGCAAACTTTCATAAAGAAATCAAGTCAAATATGCTAATATTCCAAAGGATTAAATGACATAACCTCTCAACGTCCCTTACAGGGTATACAAAAAAGAGTGAATTCCATGTGCCTGACTGGTAAAAGTTTTGCCGCCTAAAAGTCTAGCTCAGGGGGTGCGGGGGGAGGGTCATGTGGGGAGGTCATCAGGTAGAGTGGGGTAGCTACCATTATTGAAAGTACCCGCTGAGTAATTTAAAAGTTTAGCAAACACAATCCTTACTCCCACTGCGGGTGGAAAAACTTGTAGCTGCAAGTATTGAGGTCAAATTGATTCTTTATAATAAGTATGGATTGTAGCCGACTTTAAATCACTTTTATTATAATACCCAAGTGACCTGCTTTGCAGCTTGATGCATGCAACTGATTGGCGCCTCAAGTAGAAAGTACAAAATTCTTCAATAATTTCGAGAAACTTTTCGCTTGAAAGTTTGCACAGCTTTCTCTTAGCCATGTTTCTGAAAGATTCCCCCTCCCTCCTCTGCTCCTACCCCCTTTCCCTCCACCCGCTCCCTTCGGTCTGCCGCCAGACAAATTGAACCCAAACAAGATTTGTGAGCTCGGCCCATAGAAATCCGCTTTTATTACCCAACGAGCCGAGAGCATTAAATATTCCTGCGTCATTGCACAGTGGGCGGCAATGTGGCCGAATTAGGGGAGGAGTTGAGGATTAGAGAGAGAGGGGGGGTTAGAGCCTGTAGGGTGCGGCTTGACTTTGGATTTGTTTTATAATTTAGTCACGCGTTGGCAACGTTTCGTTTGTTGGCGTTTTTTAATTAATTTCACTTGAGTAGAGGATGCTCAGCAGGTGGACAGCTGAATAGTGCAGGAAGAGACAGATAGAGAGAGAGAGAGGGAGAGAGGAAGAGAGCTTGCTTTGGCTTAGGCCCATGTCACGCAAATCAAAATGGCGACACGCGCACTTCCGTTTCCGCTGCCACGTAGCGCATTGCGAAATTTGTCGTATGCATTAAATTTAATTATACTTTATTATGTTTTCCCCGTCTCTCTCTCACGCTTTACAATTCCGGCTAATGAGCCCATTATTCCTTTTGCTTCTTGTTGTTTACACAAGTTGTCTGTTTTCCTTTTTTTCCGAACTGTACGACATTGGCACGTGCGCGCCGACATCGATTAACGATAACTATGCAAAACTATGTGAGAATTATGCAAATTTTATGTGTCCCTTTTGAAATTATATGAATGGCAAGGGATTGCCGATAAGGTTAATGTAAGTAGGGTGTTTTCTTTTATATATATATGATTTTCAATTAAAGGCGATTAAAGCACTCGAAATGGAAAAGGAAACGAATAAACAAGTAGCCTGGGCTAAGCACTCGAAGATAAGATACCTTTGTCTCAAGTTTGAAAACTTTCCATCCAGTTTAACTTTGTTAAGAAACATGATTTGATTTGAAGGCGGAATAACATTTTGTTTATATCTTGACACTATAAATGATTTGAAATTTATAATAAACAAGAAAGAAACGCTACTTTCGACACGCCGAAGATTTTATTGCAGTTTCTCCACATATTAAATAGGCCAATATGTTCTATGGCAGCTTAACGATATATCTGTCCGATTTTAATAAAACTTGCATAGCATTTAATGGACATACTTAGACATATATCAGGAAAGTTTCATGGCGATATCTTAAAAAATAAAAAAAGTCTACCGATAGGTTATATGGCAGCTATACGATATATCGGCCTGATCTGGCTCGTTCCGACTTATTTACAGCGTGCAGCAATAAGAAACATTTATACCAAGTTTCATCAAGATAGCTCTAAAACTGAGAGACTAGTTTGCGTTGCAAAAGACCGACGGACAGACAGACGGACGGACGGCAGACGGATAGACGGACACTCCTTTATTGGTGCTGATTAAGAATATATATACTTTATAGGGTCGGAGATGTCTCCTAAGGTGCGTTGCAAACTTCTGGCCAAAATAATAATAATATTTGAGAGCTTTAAGTTTTTTTTTGAGGTTGCTAAATTTTCAGATGACAAATAATATTTCACCAAAAATCGAGTCAAAATTGACTGAAAATCTGAGAAACTCGATAAGATTTTTTCTATAATTTACAATAGAATTCTAGACTACTAAGCTAATATATGCCCGCACAAAAGTCTATAATCCTAATACATCACTTACGCATTTCAGATTTCTTTCGCTTCCCTTTAATTTAAATCAGATAAATTCTAGCCAAGAATCCAACATTAAAATCCACTTAGAGCAACTTTTAATGAACATTACAAATTCCACAAAGAATACACAATCTTTTCAGCACAAAAAGATCTTTCCTGCTACGCAAAAACTTTTCCACTTGAGGCACACAAAAAAAAAAAAAAAAAAAAAGTAAAAAAAACGAGAAACAAAACGATTGACTAGGCAAAGTTGCAGTTTGGTTGCCACTTGCCAAACTTGCCACAAATTTTGATAACTTAAGTCGTTTGAGAGCTTGATGGTCGTTCTCTTTGACCATTTCACAGTTTGGCTCCATCGCCACTGTGTGGCACATACGCATTCAATTAGAGCTGCAGCTGCAGTTGCAACTTCTTGCTGCAAGTTGAAGTGCAATTTGTGTGCGGACCGCAGCACACAAAAGATTTCATTAATATTTAAGGAAAGAAAGAGAGAGAGTGGGGGGGGGATTCTTTATTGTAAACTAAATAAGAAGAAAAACTAAATGAAACGCTTGTCAGCTTTGCCGCCAAAGTTAGCCGCTTTCCCTCTACACCCGCAGAGCGAGCAAACTCAGCCAGCTGTGCAATTTGCTGGCAAAACTCGACAATTTGTGTCTCAAAAGCATAAGGCGTTCAAGCAGCTCTTGCTGTTGTTAGTTGCTGTTGTTGTTGTTGTTGCACTGACTCCAGCTGTGAAGTGCTGCCAGAGCAGTTGCTGAAACTTTGCCCCAAGTGACGCAATGCAATTGCATAAGAACTTCGGCTCCACAGCTCAGCTCAGTTCAGCTTAGCTCAGTTTGGGGCAGAGGAAGCAGGACACTCGCAGCAGGCAGCGGTCCGAGCTGCAACTCTGATTGATAGTTGCTCTACGTGTGTGCGAGCGAGAGAGCATGCATGTGTGCGTGTGTGTGTGTGTGTGTGCATGAGTAGAGTGCAACAGCTTTAGTGCTGCCAAGTTTGGTAAGCTGCATGAGGAGAAAAAAAATTAGTTTTTGAAAGGAATAAATTTCCAAAAATGCACTTAGCACAAACAACTTGACGAGACTTTCAATTTGTGTTGCACTTTTCAAAACAGTTCTTACATTTTTGGTATTTTTGGTATTTTTAGTATTTTTGCTTTATTTTTAATTAATTCGTTTATAGAATTTATTGAAATTTACTAATGAATGCTGTTGTTCTCTTTGACAAGTTTTAGCTTTATATGAAATGCAATTAAGTAATACTTATCGAGTATTTTTCTAGTATTTTTCTGGTATTTTCAAACACAAAAAGTAACTTGCCACATCTAGTATTCATCTGGCGATAAGAGTTGCCAGCGTCGTCGTGGCTTAGGAAACTCACTTGGACGTGGCAGAATGCAGACAACTCTACGATGCACTTTGCCGTCCCGCAGCGACTGGCTATCATAATGGGGCTTCGTGTGCATGTGCAGCATCTTCACATCCTCCTCCGATGAGCTGTTGCTATCCGCAATGCGCGTTAAGTCAATAGTTGGTATGATTATTGCCGAACGCAGACGCTTCCTTGGCGGCGTCTTCTGAAGCTCCAACTCCTGCGGCTTCGACTGCTCCTGCCGCTTTTCCATCTGCTGCTCTTCTTTCTCACTTTTCTCGTCCATCTCCTGCTTATCATCATGCGTCACCTCCTGCTTTCCAGTCTTCTGCTTCATCTGCTCCTGCTCTTCCGGCGCCATCATGCTGTCCTTATATCTATGTTCCCGCTTTCTCCGTTTCTCTTCCACCACCACCTCCTGCTCCTCCTTCTCCTCCTCCTCCTCCTTTATCTTCTTGGTGTGCCAAAGAGACGTCTGCAGATCGCATGTAACGAACATCATGTCCGTGGGACTGAACTGTAAACAGCGTATAGGCAACCTGCTGCCACTCTCTAGCACCTGCACAGTTCTGCCACTTGTGGCATGCCACACATGCACGCAACCCCTGTCCGCGCCGGCTAATACGAATTGAGAGTCAGGCGTGAAGCAAGTCTGCAGCGGCAAATGGCGACAGTTCAACCAGCCCGTATAGGCCTGCAGAATGCCCCCGTTGAAGGCATCCACACTGAAGCAGCACGACCAGTCGGTGGCCACCAGCAACGCTTTGCCATCGGGTGAGAACTGTAGCTGTGTCCAATTCGCTGGACTGTCGACCTGATAGCGAAATTGATGGCAAGGATTCGCCTGCAGCATGCGCACATCGTACAGCTCCAGGCACTTGGCTGTCTTGCTGGTGGCCAACACTTTGCCCGTGGGATCAAAGGCAACCAGGGGATTCTGCACCTTATCCAATTGCTGTGTGGGCTGTGGTGTGCGCAAATCCCAGAGCAGGAGTTTATTATCACGCCCCGAGCTTACAAAGCGATGCTCGCTGCCAGGTTGCAGGCGCAGATCCAAGACGCCAAGCTTGTGTCCGCTGAAGAGACGCACATATTGCCGCGTGCTCAGGTTCAGGTAGCGTATGGCAAAGTCCATCTGGGGGGGAGCAGGAGAAGTTAAAAGAGATCGCCCTTCCCTTTTCGAACAAACCTTCGTGGCGCTGTGCAGCAAACAATCCGCCTTGGGGGCAAAGCACACCGCCTCGGGGCGATAGGGATGCATGTGCACCTGGCAGATCAGCGTGCAGTTGCTGCAATCGAAGATGCTCAGATTCTTGTGATCGCAGACCACCAATCGCTGCCCGTCACGCGTGAAGGACAAAGATTTCTTGTGCTTGTCCGACTCCCCGAAGACCTGCGCGACATGAAAGCGTCGCATTGTGTCGCTGCTTAATTGTAGCTTCATTTCCATATTCAATTCCGGATTCGTTTCAATTGGCAGCAAAACAATAACAAAGACAACAACAACAACAAATTGTAATGACTTTCAGTTCGCTGCCAACTGCGATGTCTGCGTCTGGCAGCGACGCCTACTTCAACTTAATGAAATCAAATTTATCTAACCAAGTGCCACGCCCCGCTACGCCCACCAAGCAACAGCAGCAGCAGCAGCAGCTGCCACTGTGGCTGTGGCTCTTCTTGTGGCTGTTGCATTTTACTTAATTTCCATTTTGTGGTCCGTTTGCCGCTTCCTACTCATTAGTGCCAAGCACTCAGCGATTCCTGCCTTCGCCTCCTACAAAAATCCACAGCTAAGTTAGTCCTTAGTTCCTCCTACTCCCCCCTAGCCTGCTTGTTGACCAATTGCCAGCAGCAGCAGCAGCAGCTTGTCATTGAGGCCGATTCGCATCATTAGCGGCAACAACGGAGAATGCAACCAAATGTTGCCGTTGTTGCATTGTTCTCGCCTCGCCCCAGCAGCAAAACTTGTGTCCTGTGGCAACAGCTGCGTCTATCTCTCTCTCTCTTTGTCTGTCTCTCTGTCTTTTTCTGTCTGTCTGGCGGTTGATTGAACATTATGTCAGACATATCTGAGACGGAGACGCAGACGGTTTATAATTACACGATGTGCTTCCTTGGGGAAATCAGTGAATAACCAAGGCGAGTGTCAGTAAATAACCAAAGGCAACTGTTGTGGCTGGCAAGAAAGCATTGCAAGGAACTAAGGCAGTATAGGATACCAATATATGTATGGTGTGTGTATATGTTCATAAAAAATAACAAAAGTTTTATAAATATTTACATGCAGAAGTGAGTCAAATGAATAAAGAGAAGGATAAGATTTACCTTAAAAGCTTTTAAAAAAAATTTTTAATTAAAATAATAAGTTTGAAAATAAATTTTTAAAAAATAACTGTCATTTTCTTTATCTTTTTATGTTATTATCTATTTATTTTTTTAAATTTTATAATAACTAAACTCTCACCAAAAATAGCACAATTGCCATAAGGTATAACTCAAACGAATTTCCAACCATTTATTTCGTCATTGAAGCCCTTTAAAAATTTCTTTAAAAAAAATTATAAAAATGTCTTAAAAAAATAAAATAAAAATCTAATTTTTAAAATTTTAAATCTAACATTATTTTTAAATATTTAAGAATAATTATGCATAGTTTTAAATAAAAACATCTAACTAAATAAAATCTTTGGGATATACTCGTATAATAATTATAATAAACTTATAGCCTTTTAAACATGAATTGATATGGTAATAAAAATTCTTAAAAATTTCCATTAATTTCTAGCAATATTTTTCAATATTTAAGCATTGCTCATTATACCTGCTTATTATACAAAATCTAATTAGATAATTATTTTTGCTAAAGAATAAATACGCGCAGCTGTGCTGTGGTCTAATCGCCTTGCTGCCGTAGATCAGGTGTTAAGACGCACAAAGCGCGCCCAGCTGTGGCCTGGGCAAATACCTGACTAAAGGAAAGAAGAGAGGGGGGGGAGGGGGAACCGGGGATATGGTAGGGTCCATGGCACGGCGGCAGACGAATGTAATTGTAATGTAAGCGGAAATAAGCGTGGCTGACGCTGTCGTTGACGTTGTGTGCGAGCGCGAGCTGTGCGCATTTTAATTAAAATTTATAAGCCTTGGTCGGGGACTTGGCAGCGCGCCCGGCATTGGGATACGCTACCGTGCACTCCCCCATCCCCCCTCGCAACAACCCGGCCCGCTTGGCGTTTTAAGCTTTTAAGTTGCGGTGGATTTGCGTGAAGCTACGCCTCGGATTTTATGCTGAGAATCAACTGCGGTGCGCATAAATTAAAAATCAAGCCGCAAAAACAAAAACCCACACACATACCCCGCACACACACACATACCCCGCACACACACACATACCCCGCACACCCGCGAACACACACAATGCATGATTATGAAAGGTTTCTTTGTGCGCATCATTTGTAATTAATTTGCAACATTAGCTTTTTCCCCTGTTAAAAGGGGGGCGTGGCAGTAGCAGGAGGAGTTTCCACAATTTACGCATTTTGCGGCTTTGCCTGTCAAATTTAATTATTTTATTTCAGCACAAAACAATTTTCGCATAATTATTTATTTTATTAATAGCGTCTCGTAATTGTTTTTCGGGCCTCGGTCCCGGTCACGCTGCCGCTGCAAGGTTGCTATAAAATCAATTAGGATTTTCAAATTAAAGCTGACACTAAGCTTATGGCATTATATTAATATGCATATTAATACGCACACACACACACACACACATACAATTGCAACATTATAAACAAATGGAATGCATAAATATTTTAGTAAAGGGCATCAAATTACAAAGCGATTTACGCGCGCGGGGGCTCAGTTTTAGTTGCATTTTTAATCGATTTAATCCGTTTATAATTCCAGTCAAATTATATTCAATTAAAACTAAAACTTGCGGAGTTAACACCAATTATGGTCTGAACTTGCGACTAGATTTTTGAATATTCAAATTTATTTTAATTAACCTTACTGAATAAAAATTTATAAATTTTATTTAAATTTATTTTGCATAGTAACTTTTATTTTATATATTTTAAATTTCATAAATAAATGCGCTAAAAATTTTGTATTTTTGCCTGCTTCAATTTCGGCTAATTAAATAAATTTTCAATACGCAGTGAAATGCTATTCAAACATTGCCCAGTTACACAGCCCCATCGACTTATATGTTGACGCTGGCTGCGTATTTATTTTGGGTCAACCAAAAGAGAATTCCATGAATTGCATTTTGGTATTCGTATCTGGTTTATGGTATCTGCTATCTGCCATTTTGGCATCAGCTGCCGCTGTCGCCCCCTCCCTCTCTGGCCCTGCGTTTGTTTGCCAACTGTTTATTGGTATTTCATGCGCCATTTTGCGCTGCAAATTGCACTAATTGCAATTTTAGGCACGTTCATTGCACTCGACATTTGCATAACACGAATCGCAATTGCCAATTTGATTGTTGCCCAAATGGGCAGACGGAGTGCCATAAAAACAGATTTCCATTTTTGTGCGAGCCATGCACAAAAATAAATGGAATTATACACACATATATTTTGATATTTATTTTTCCCCTTTTGACAGCGTTTAATTGAAACATGTAAAATTTATATCGAACGCTTTGAACAATTTTTGTGGGGAAAGAGAATAGAGCAAAAGGGACAACTACAAAATTTTCTAATGCAAAATCAAATCATGGAATATTTTTGTAGAGCGTGTCAAATTTCAATGAATTGTCATTTTGTATATGTGAAATCAACTGGAAATGAATTTTATGTTTTGTACAAATTTTTAAGATTTTTAATAATATTTAAAATTTTTGTTTTTTATTTTAATTTGAATAAGACATGATTTTATAGGTCATTCAGGTCTTGGCAAAAAATTAAAAAAAATTTCAAACAAATCATTTACACATTTCTTTTTACATGTTTTTCAATTAAATACAAAAATTGTAAATTTTTAAGATTTTTTAAAATATTATATATCATGTTTTTCACATATTTCTTATACCACAAAAGGCAAGTAAAAATTGCTCAAGCGTCTCAACAAAACTTAATTGAACTGTTTCGCACTTCATATCGATTTAAATGCAGAATTTTTCCATTTTCCACACACACACACATACACAAGTCGGACAAGTGATTTTTCCAACTCGTGTTGCTGTTGTTTTTGTTCTTGTTGTCGCTGAGCCAAAGTGCAATTTGTTGTCAAGTTTTGTATGAATTTCTTAAAAGCGCATAAATTTTACAAGCACACAATGTGCTTGGCTAGTGGGAAGAGGCGAAGGGGGAGCAAGCAACGGTTTCGAGTGTCAAGTTTATTACGGACAAGACATGCAAGAAATCAGTCAACTTGTCTGCAACAGCAGTGGGCGTGGCAGCAGTGTACAAGTGGGCGAGGGGGAGTGGCAACTTAAGCTGGCAGCCAGCTAAAAATTTGTGCAAATTTTTCAATCAGCGCTGCGAACGCTTCATGTCTCTATGCTGATAGCGCTGGGCAACTGGGCCCTGGGGAACGGGGAGCGGGGCGCGAGGCATGTGCGGGTGTTGGCAAATCGTAGGTTTTGCGTTTGTCAAGCGCCCTCGACAGCAACAACAACAACAACAACAACAAGAAAGGCAACTATGGCAGTCAGTCGATTGCAGTTCGCACGCCAGCAATGCGAGTCAAACCAAAGCCAAAGTTCAAACACAATTTCTCAAATATGCACGAGCATGTGCAGCCAGCTGGGTGTGTGTGTGTGTAAGTGTATATTTGTGTGTGTGTGTGTGTGTGCGTGTGCTATGCGTTGCTCAGGCAGCTGCCTGGCACCTTTGCAATTGCATGAGCCGCTCTTGCTACGCTCTCCAGCTGTCTCGCAGTCTCCTTCACCCTCTCCCTCTCCCTCGCACTCTCTCTGTCTGTCTCTTTCTCTGTCTCACTCCGGTAAAAGAAGATAAATGACACAAGTGAGCCGTATCAGCCGCAGTCAGCAGGCAAGTCGGAAGCGGCAGCTGCTTTGCATTTGCCGCATGCAATGCCAGCAAAGAGGGTGACCTCAGTTAGACACACACACACACACACACGCGGGCGCACACACAAGCTGTCAAACACACACACACACACACCTTAGACATCTTGAGGCCTGCAGTTGACAGAATGGTCGACTGGTCTCATCTTCGTTCCGCCTCTTCCCCGTCTCCTGCTCCTGCTTTATCTGCCTTAACTTTGCATTTGATTAAAAACGGATGACCCTCATGCAGCGTGCAACCGTGCAATTGTGGCACACCCGTTACCTCAGCTCACCTTGCCACATCAGCCGCGTATCCCATGCAATTTCATTTGGCACTCACCTTTCTGTCGCAGGGAAAATAATTTAATATTCATATGACTTGAAAAACGCTACAAACGCAACGCGACTCAAAGAGCCCTCGTTATGAAAATGGGAGAAAAAAAATACTTAAAGTGCTCGAAAACTGCAAGCGTCCGAAAAGAAATAAATAAGAATGCGAAAAAGATATAGAGAGCGATGTTTATAGCCGATTGCCAGATACCCTAGAGAATTGCAGGAAAGTTTTCGCTAAGCTTAAAAATCTGGAAAGTTTACGTTGTTTAATGTTTCTTTTAAAGTTTGATAATTCCCATATGGCTAAGCTCAACTAGCTCTGTCTCTTTTTCTCTCTTGCTGCCTCTCTTTCTCATTATAAGGTAATTATCATGGCGGAGACAGAAAAACACTAAACCACGCTGACTTTTATGGCAGAGCAAGATACCGCAGCGAGAGAGAGAGAGGAGGAAAAGGAGAGAAAGGTGAGTTGAGAGGGAAGGGGGAAGAGGGAGGAGTATGCAGCGTGGTAAACACACATGAGATGCCCCCCCCCCCCAGTTCCCTGCTCCCCTCCCACGACAGTGGGGCATGAAAATTTATTACTTTTGTCGAGTGGCGCACGGGGCTGCTCTCAAGTCCGAATCCATTGCGCATTAAATTCGGTGGCATCGCTGGCATCTCTGGCCATTCCGCATAACACTGACAAAAGTTATGTGTGTGTGTGTGTGTGTGTGTGCCAAGGCAAAAGTTCGCCACGGCGCCAAGGCAACAATGTCCAATACGCAGGATATAAAAATTATACGTTACAAAGAAAAACCCGACAGCCAGAACAACAACAACTACAGTGGGTGAAAAACTGCATGTGACCTGCAGAGGGAGAGGGAGAGGGGAAAGAGGGGAAGGGGCTGCAGTTTGAGTGCACTTGTAGCTGGTGCGAGTCGAAATTCATATATGGTTTTTAATATGCATAAATTGCACACTCATTTTATTTCGTTTTATTTTTTTGAAGCACCCAACAAACGCTTGACGTCAATTGGGTTACGCTCTGGTGATAGGCGAATGCGCTGCACTGCACCGTGGGCGAAATGGAATTATTGAAGAGGGAAGTGACTGGTTGGCAGAAAGCTGTGCATGATTGACTGGTATTTGCAGCAACTGAAAGCTTTAAGGTGCTTTCACGAGCTTTAAAGTTTGTGAGCAAGAACACGAGCTTTAAAGCTGCTTAAAGCTTTTAACTGTGCAAATCCACTTGAACTTTTAAAACTTAAGGCAAAGCTTCTGCTTTATTCAGCTGAGCAAATAAACTTAAATTAAGCAAAAGCTTTGTCTTTAGTTTTCAAAAGCTTTACATTGCATAATAATTTAAAGTTGTAAGCTTCCATGAGCTTTAGGCTTTGGAGAGTGGACTTACTAATCTATAGAAAACTTTTATAAATTTAATTATAATTAAAGGTAAGTTTAAACTTTAAATGCTTTAGATTTAAAGCTTCTTAATAAACTCCTAATCGAATGCTTATTAAAATGTGAAAGCTTTCATGAGCTTTAGGCTTTAAAGAGTGAATGTACTTATTTATAGAAAACTCGAATAAATTTAATTTTATTAAAGGCAAGTTTAAACTTTAAAGCTTCTTGATAAGCTCATGCCTAAACTCTTAATCGAATGCCTATTAAAATGTGGAAGCTTTCATAAGCTTTAGCTCTAAACAGTTTATTACACTATTAAATTTTCAATAATTTAAAGCACTTCAAAAATTAATTTCAATTTTTTAACGCTTAAAATACCTTCAAAAAAAAGCGAACTAAAAGTTCAACCTAAACATACTCCACAGCTCACTTTCAACTTCAGTTGAACAACGCCCTGAGCTTTTGTATGCTTAGCATGTTCATTTTGTGAAGTGCCCCAAAAAATATTTTGTTATTTAATAAACAAACTAAACAAATATTTAATTTACTTTCCAGCACTTTGATGAGCAGAGAGTTCTGCCCAATTTGTGGGGACTTAACAATCGGGGGAAAGAAGTCGTCCCTAGTTGAGCTTCTACTGCAACAGTTAGTGTAGCGCTTATCGCCTATGACCATGACCGGGATTTCATCGAGGTTTCTTTTTTTTCGTTTTTTTTTTTGTCCCGACTTGCAGCGTGATTCATACATTTTTCTGTGAAAAATATCTTCATGCATTTTCACCACAGTCAAAATGAAAAAGTAAAGCTGACAAAAGTTAAGAAGTAAAGCGGCTTCTGCATGGCGCGCGAGCGCGTCCGAGTGCGGCCTTTGCTGTGTGAAGAGCCCACGCGTTGGCCCCATTTACCACCCTCCCCCACCTTCTCCACCCCCCTTCTCGCTCAGTGCACGCCACTGCCTGTGTGACAGTTGAAAGCGCGCTTGATAGCTTCGCTTTCAGTGATAGTGTGCCATGGAGTGCGTGGGTGTGCGTGTGTGTGACAGCAACTCCCGCAAAGCGTTGACAGTTGTCAATGTTATTAGCGACATGTGTGTCCGACAGTGGAGGCAGCAGAGGGAAACAGAGAGAGAAAGAGAGAGAGAGAGAGCAGGCACAGGGGAGTAGGCAGAGTGGATTTTGCAGGCAAGTGAGCAGGCTGAAACTACGGATAACTCCAGTGACGGCCAAGGAATGCGTCTCTAATTGAGCTTGGACCCGACTTGGGCTTGCTCGATACACTTGAGAGCCAAACAGCATTTTCATTTTGTCCCACACAGCTACAGTTATTTGCACACGGCACACAGGAGCAGCAGACAGGAGTAGACACAGAAGTCAGGAGCAGCCTGGCTGGCAAAGTCTTCCGAAGCTAAGCCACAAGCGAGGCTGCTGCTCGTGTTTGCTGATTGTGTAACAAATATTGACAACGCGGCTCGCAGACTGCACACTGAAACTAGCCCATGTAGTGACCCACAGGCACAGGCGACAGCAGGGAGGAGCAAAAAGGAACGGAAATGGAAACAGACAACGGACAACGGACAACGGGCAACGGGACGCGCGGCACGAGTCCGCAGGGACATTTGTGCCATATCATGTTCCATGTTGACGCACCAGCACAAAAGCTGAAATTATATTTAAAAGTTTGCAATTTTTTTCTTCCGCCTTCACATCCTCTAGCGCGCTCTCTTCCTCACACACTAGCGCTGTCGCTGTCTCGTCCGCTGCTGGTGCTGCTGCTCTGGGCCGTCGCACGTTATTTACTTTTGTGGTCATCGTGCGACGTTTGGGCCGCTCTAAAATCCCCAAAGTTATAATTCTTAAAGTTTTTATCTGACTCACACACACACACACACACACTAACACACAGCTATAGAGTGTGGGTGTGTGAGAGAGAGGAAGGCTGTCAGTCGAGCTGGTCTGCCTGGCTAACTGCTCAAGTGGGCGTATACGTAATATTTAAGTTGTCTATGTGCTATGTGCTCTCTATCTCTCTCTCCCTCTCTCGCTCTCTCTTTCTCACAGCTTTGCATATTAATGATTTATGAATGCCCAGACATATCATGAGAATAGCAAAAACAACAACAACAACAACATTGCTGTCTATTTTCGTTAAGAAGTCGCTTAATATTCATTTGCTGCTCGAGCAAAGCGCTAATGAAAATCTTAATGTGCCACAAGTCAATAACGAAGCAAAAGCAAAAGCAAAAACGAAATAAGAATGAGAACGAGAACGAGCACGAGAATGACAGCAAAACAGAATTACAGACGAAATTCCAATGACTTTTGGGTATTTTCAATTTTAATTAAGAGCTAAGCCTGTCCAAGCGAGCGATACCAATGAATGCTGTCCCTAGACGAACTGCCTTTCTGTCTCTCTGCCTTTGGCTCTGCCTATGCCTAAGTTAGTTACTTATTGCCTACTTTTCGGCGATTTATGGGCAACAACAAAATGGCAATTTGTTAGGCTAATGATGCCATTTTTCGAGCCAAATTACCTGACCAGGGGCTGCGTTCATTCATATAACAAGCAAATAAACAAACAAACTGCCGACACACGTCCCCGGGCATGTGTGTGTGTGTGTGTGTGAGTGAGTAAAGGTATATGTGTGTGTATGTGTGAGAAAGTGGTAAGCTAGTGTTTGTACTTACCTTGCTCTAAGCTGACCAAGAGATGCCACAATCCTAATTGGAACTGATGCCTTAAGTTGCAAGTTATGTTGTTTTCCACATGGAATCAATTTTGGAACTAGTTGAAGCAATTGAAAACGTTTGATTTCTAATAAATATACTATATAAATATTAATAAAAATATTTACAAAAATCTAGTATTTTATTAATATATTTGATATGTTTGGAATTCATATTATATGTGTAAATATTATATCAAATATTTTATTAACCCTTTATCTGTTAGTTATGCAAAAAAATCCCTAGAATATTTAGAATATATATATGTGGAAATAATATATTTAATATTTTATTAACCCTTTATTTGTTAGTTCTGCAAATTCCCTTTAATAAATAAATTTCATAATTTATAAATAAATTTCCTTTAATTTATAAATAAATTTCTTTTAATTTAGAAATAAATTTCCTTTAATTTATAAATAAATTTCCTTTAATTTAGAAATAAATTTCCTTTAATTTAGAAATAAATTTCCTTTAATTTAGAAATAAATTTCCTTTAATTTAGAAATAAATTTCCTTTAATTTATAAATAAATTTCCTTTCATTTAGAAATAAATTTCCTTTAATTTAAAAATAAATTTCCTTTAATTGAGAAATAAATTTCCTTTAATTTATAAATAAATTTCTTTTAATTTAGAAATAAATTTCCTTTAATTTAGAAATAAATTTCCTTAAATTAAGAAATAAATTTCCTTTAATTTAGAAATAAATTTCCTTTAATTTAGAAATAAATTTCCTTTAATTTATAAATAAATTTCCTTTAATTTATAAATAAATTTCCTTTAATTTAGAAATAAATTTCCTTTAATTTAGAAATAAATTTCCTTTAATTTACTTCCACATCACATCTTATTCAGTTTTATTTAAGCTCATCTTTAATATCTTTATTCTTTCCTTTGAGCTTCTCCTCCCCCGCTAAATACAAAAGACTTCGACTGCATTTTAATGCTATTTAATGTAAATACCTTTGCAATCATTTGTGGCTTATGCTGAGCTTAGCTGATAAGCCAAACAGAGCGCGACTGATTGAACTAGTTCACGGCAAGCGAAGGAATCACTATTTGTGCCTCCAACAGCGGCGACGGCGGCGGCGGCCACTGACCAACACAAGACCAGCACATTACGTATACGTGTAGTGGGTCAACAAGTTGTAGCGAGTCAGCAGAAATTTTGCTTTGCTTACACAAACCACTCACCTGTCATAAAGTCAGAGCAACAGAGCAAGACAGGCAGAGAGGAGAGCAAAGAGAGAGAGAGAGAGAGGGAGTGAGAGAGATAAGAGGGTAAGACAGTGAGTAAGTGGAAAACGGACTAGAACTACTTCCGTTCTTATCCGCAGCTTAGTCTCACGGCTTTGCTGGCAACTTTGAAGATGGCTGCAATTGAAGTATTGAGTGAAGAAGCTGAAGCTGAAGCTGAAGCTGACTAGTTAAGTTGGTCAAGGAAATTTGAGTTTAATTAGCCGTTTGCTGCATCCAAACCCAAATCAGGACCAACTGTTGCCAGCAATAAAATCCTCTAAAGTCTATTAAGCAAAGCAAAGCCAAAATGCCAACGTAACTCACTCAGTGAGAAGAGGAACGGGGGGCGGATTTAATGCCAATAAACGGCGTAAGGTATCCAGACAATTGGGACAGAGACAGAGGAAGGGCGGGAGGGTCGTGGGGCAGACAACAAATGGGCGGCACTTGCAGCAGCTAAGCTAACCAAGCAGAACACGCCGACAGAGCCAACAGAGCCGACAATGGACGCCAGAGTAATCACCATGCAGCTGCATGCCAGAGGTTGTTCCCCCTTGCCCCGTCTCCTCTGCTCTCTGTGCATCACAGCCAAAGTGCAGCGTGCCAATACACATGATGTGTTTAATGGTTAAATTGTTGCTAATTCCATTAGCCGTTTGCTGGCTACATTTGTGGCCAAAGTGTTGCAATGCCAACAGCCAACTGCAACTGCAGCCCCTCGGCAAATGGAACGTGCGCAAATTAATGTTGGGTCCTCGCAATGTTGCCACCAAGCAAGTTCTGCAAACTGCCCTCTCCCAACCGCCTCAACTGCTTTGTGCCGCAAATCAACTGCACCTACGGAAATGCTACAAATTGTCACATTGTTTGCCCTCTCAGCGAGTTTGTCAATTGCCGCCATGGGCTCTAAAGGGGTTCATGGTACTTAGAACTGCTCCGATTTTATATATAATTATACCCCACGGCCATACTCAAAGAGTGACTTAATAACTTTATGCAAATGTATGCAGTAGAAGAAAATAAACATATTGAATATAACTCATACGCCCCATACACCTGCAGCCTAATTTGATTAAGTGTCTCACAATTAAATTGAGTGGATTTAAAGAGGCAGCACTTAGTTAATCCGCATACCAATGCCATTTTATGACTGTAGCATCATCCAAATTTATAGCCAGCCCCCCCCCGAAAAACCAAAGTGGGCTAAAACGCATTAAATTTGTTTAGTAAATGTACTAAATACGCGTCAGAGCATGCCAGGGCAGGGCTGGCATGAGAAGTGCTTGACAGAGGAGGGGGTGGGAGGCAGGGGCGTGGCACATTCAGTTAACGCGCCGTCGCGTCGTAGTTGCCACTTTTCTATTTATTTGGCCATTAACGCTCATTTGTGGTTATCAGGTAAATTGGATAAAAGCCAACGTAGCATGAAGCCTGCCACATGCCGCCAGGTAGCACAGGTACATGGACCAGCACCAGCACCTAGAGCTGCCACAGCCTCGCCTCGACTGCTGCCTGCGGCATGTCCTTGCTTATCTTCAAGTGTTGCAGCAACATGAAATGAAGGCTTCGTTCGCCTCGACCTCGACTGTGCGACTTCTCTTTCACTTTTTGGCTTAGACTCCTCCCCCTCCGCCGCCAGGTCGTCGTCGCTTTTGGCCGTATTCGTATTACGTTTGCGGCGTTAACGGCGACAGTCATTAACTTTTTATAGCTGTGGGCGGGGCGGCTTTGTTGTGCCGCCCCTCCATCCCTGCCTCCCCTTTTTCTGCTTGCTGCTTTTCTCTTCCTTTGCTTTCGTTGCATTTACATTCAAATCGAATTCAAATATTTGCGGTTATGTTGAGTTGAAATTTATTTAAGCCACAATTTGTTTAGACTTATAAATAAAATGGCCGCGTAGCTGTCATAAAATTTAATTTACAACTACACACACACACACACACACACACACTGGCATAAACAACACACAACAAGCAGAGCAACACAGACACATTTTTAGTGGGCTTAATTTATGTATTTTTGAAAAAAATGAATCAAAGCAAAAATTTGAAAAATTTATGTAAGCTAACCCAACTAAAGAATGCTCTATTTAGCATATACTATTCCATATTATAGCAATCTATAGCTTTATATATTCTTGTTCAACACGATCAAAGTTTAAATTCTTTTTCACCAAATCTTAAAATAAAATTTAAAGATTTTTATTTAATTTTTTAAAAGTAATTTAAAGACTCCTATGCTCTACACCTACACGCTACCCTAACCTTTATGGCTCTACTCTCGCTGCAATTATTTAACGGCGCTGTCATACCCTCTCTAACGGTATTTAATGAATGCAGAAAGCTCGACAAAAAGAAAGAAAGAAAAAAAAACAAATTTAAATGCGCCATATTGCAAACCCAAATGAAATTTTGTGGCTGGCTGGGAAAAAATGTGAAAAAATGCAATGTAAATAACGACAAGGTGTTGTCGGAGTGTGATAGACATGCCAGATACCCTGTAAGTGAGCAGAGTAAATTGAAAAGAAAAAAGAGTGGAAAGAACTTCATTATCAACTTTTATGCCCCAAATATCCGGTGTGCGGATAAAATATAATAAAATAAAATATATATAAATATAAAATAAAAAAAAAAGATAAAATATAATAAATGATAGACTGTTGTGTACCCTGTAGTATTGTAAAGGTTACTGCTACAGGGTATTGCATTAGAATATAAAACCTTGAACTGAAAATAATAAAAAAACTGTAATAAACTTTTACCTTTATCTTTTTTATGCAATTCTTAGTTTGAAATGAGCCTACCCCACGCCAACTGCCCGCTACAGGGTATTAAGCGCAGCCTCGCCTGCACAACACAATACGCAACACTCTAGCGCACACACAGACACACACACACACAGCCCTGCATTGGTTACATGGCGACTGCATGCGGTCGCTCAATACGAACTCAGCAGCTCGCACTGTGTCCAATTGCGGGTCAAAGGGCGGCATCATACTAGCGCCAGGGGGGAGGGGCGGAGCTACCTTGGTGTCAGTTGGTCTGCGGTTGGTTTGCGCTAAATTAAATTTCGCTGCGGTTCGCCCCAAAAGTCCAACACACTCGCCAACACGTTTCATGCGCGTTTCACACGCTCCCAAAGTGTCGCAGCGCTAAAATGTGTCGCAGCCAGCGAAAGAGTGTGTGTGTGTGTGTGTGTGTGTGTGTGTGTGTGTGTGTGTGTGTGTGTGTGGGCGAGTGCATGTATGTGTGTGTGGGTTACCCAAATTTGACATTGAAACCTTTGCATTTTTATTGTATCCATGTGTGTGTGTGTGTGTGTGAGTGTGTTGCTTTACAGCTTGGTGTATCTCAAATTGACATCGCCATCCAAAAACATTCCCATGCCCGAGTCGGAGCTGAGGGGCAACTTTTTGGTCTGTTCTATTTTGTATTCGGAAAGAATTCGCAGCACGGCCAATTTAACATTTAGCAGACCCACTCGCATGCCTGCAAAATTTAGATATTTTCAAAATTTATTTAAAATGTTTTCAAAACGAGTAAGTTCGAAAAATTGGACTTAATTGGTATAATAGTATGATGAGATATGGCTTAATGAGTATTTACAGTGCTTTACAGCGGTTGCTTTTCGAGTTTGATGGATTGGAGGGGGCAAATGTAGGCGTGGCCCAATTTTAAGACAGGGTTTTCATGAGTGTTGTTACCAAATTTGGTGGCTCTAGATCTTTTATTTCCTGAGATCTAGGCGTTCATACAGACGGACAGACAGACATGGCTGTATTGACTTCTTAATAAAACGAGGCTTAAGATAATCCTTGAAAGTTAATATTATGATATAATATTATAGTATGGTGATGAATTGAAAATCATCAATCAAGCCACAAACTCATTATAAAAGTATAATCGATTTGAATCGAACCCAATCTCAACTTATCTGATCCAAACTTATGTAAACTTTGTTATATCATATTGATGTGGAATATATACCATGCCAACTCACCCATACAAATACGAGGACCATCTCCAAAGGGAAGCAGACAACCGCGCTTGGTGAACTCACTGACGCCGCCATTATCGAAGCGTTCCGGTCGAAATATCTCCGGCTGTGGGTAGTATGTGTCATCGTGATGGATCTGAAAGACGGGTATGGCCACAGTGATGCCTGGCTCCACATAGAGCGTCTTCTCATTGCCCAGATCAATTGTGGTGGATTTTCTGCAAATGCGAATGAAGAATCCAATTGCGCTGGTCAGTCGCATCGATTCTACAAGCAAAAACAAAACAAAACAACATTAATCAATTTGTACCAGATAACTTCTTGACTCGCCATTATCTCTCTCCTCACACATACCGTGCACACACTGATCGAGATAAGGCAACGCGTTGAGCTGTTCGTATGAAATATTCTTATCGGCGCTCAAGATTTCAGCTCGCAATTTTTCCTGCTCCTCTTGATACTCTCCCAGCTGTGAAAGATTTAAGAAGAATTTAATGAAATTATGAAATTCCCCTAGAGTTTCGAAAACCTCACCGTATAGAGCAGATGATAGAGCACCGCAGCGGAGGTCTCGAAGCCATCCAAGAGCACAGTTAGTGCATGCCCCACCAGATCATCGGTGCTGGCGCCCTTTGCCTGCAACTGCAACAGATGAGCCAGATAATCATTGCGATTCGCCCCGTTGCCAGTGAGACGCAACTGGGCTGCATCCTGAGTGAGTTTGAAATAGAATCGATTCGCTTCCTCCTTGAAGAAACGCATGCGCAGCAGGCGACGCATGAATGGAGCAATTGGAGTGCGGTTGAAACGTCGCATGCTCTGGAAGGCATTGTATGCCCAAGCCGAGGAGAATTCCTGGAACTTGGATACCTCATTGACTTCGCCGCTCAACGAACGCACATCGATGCCCCAAATGAAGTCGCCCATGGCCTGAGCCGTATAGCGATAGCAGAGCTGCAAGGAAAATGAAGAATTATAGACAAAAATCTCCACTTCCTAATCCTCACTCACATCTCTCGTCTCAATGACATTGTCGTTACTCTCCTTGAGGGATCTGCCCAGATAATCGATTAGTTTGTTGCCCACCTCCTCCCAGATGGCATAGGCCTGCTTCAGCCGGTTCGCTGTGAGTCCTGCGCCACCATCGGTGCGACGTTTCTTCCACTTATCGCCGGCAGTGAAGAATGGATTCCTGCCCACATATCTATTATAATCATCGGTGTCCGATACGTAGCTGCTTGTCACCGTATCCCGAAAATCACTGAAATTCTTAACCAACACTTCGTTTGCCAGTGCCGGATCCAGCACCAGAATTTGTGGCTGACGCGCCAGAAAAACCCCCACAGCGCGATGCTTACCCCGGTATTTACTGTGGAGAAAGGAAAATTACTGAGGGTTCCACACTGAAGTAGTATATATTTTAAGTACAGATAACAAACTTCACTTCTCCACTTACTTATAGATCTTTCCCAGATCTTCTATGAAGGTGCTGCCGCCACCAAAGAGACCCGGATAGCTGCCAAGCAGCGAGAGGGGCGTGGCTGTAACCAGACCACGCTTATCCCAGTACTTATGGTACCAAGTGAGATATAGATAGACAATCGCAAATGTGACATGCACGAATGCCAACAGCAGCATAATTATAGACCACATATTCCCCGAGACGTCGAACAGAACACGGCGGAGACTGTCGCAGAACTGTTTGTCGACTGCTCCAATAGGTTCTATATGAGAGTAGACACCGGCTGATAATAGCTCTACTTATCGTACATAGTATACCCTATCTGGCTACATCGATGAGCGTCAATCAGAGGCGTTGAGCTTGAGGGGGGGGCGAGAGTACTTGAAAAGCTCTAGGGATTTATATTTAAAATTAAATGAATACGATTTATATATTTTATAGAAAATCACCAAATCGAACTAACCTAGGCCTTTTGGAAGCACTCAGCCATAGCTTTATAATAAAACCCAAGGCTTCTCAATTGGTGACCGCAAGCTGATAAAAGCACTTCAGATATAAATGTAATAATTTTTATTTCTCATTGAACTAACGCAAACAAATAAAATTCGAGTCTATTTCTATATGCGGCGGTACTCCAGATTGATATCACCCTGTAGAACAACCCCAAATCCGGAATCTCCCGCTATCTTTGGCTTTTTGCTGGCCCGTATAATTTGATAATTACGTACAATGTGGTAAAGTGCCATTTTTAGAGTGAGCAGAGCCAAACGCTGACCTAGAATAGATATACATAAATTATAGGGTAAATAATGTGCTCCTACAAGGGAATCCCCAGTTACTAACCTATGCAGATGCGCGGTCCATCGCTGAAGGGCAGAAAGATGCCCTTGCGAATGAGTTCATGATGGGCCCCGTTGTCAAAGCGTTCAGGTTTGAAGTCTTCTGGGTCAGGAAAGTACCTGGCATCGTGATGGAACTGATAGTTGGGTATCATGACGGTAATGCCCTCCTCCACCTCGACGCGTTTCACTTCATCCAGCTGAATGTTTGTGGCTTGCGTGCAAACCTTTGTGTACTGCGGAATGAGGCTACTCAGGCGCAAGGACTCTGAGAATTTAGGATGAGAATATTATTCTAGACAACATACAGAGACAACTTACCATAGACAGCCTGCTCTAGATAGGGTAACTCACACAATTGATCGAAGCTTACGGGTTCATCCCCCACTGTATTAGTGAGTATTTCCGATCGTAGCTTCTCTTGAGCTGTTGGATACTCCGAAAGCTAAAAGAGAACAACATTCAAATAAAGTGGGAAATATATCTCATATTCACCTACATAATACAGTGCATGCAGTAAAGCAGTTGCCGTGGTATCGTAGCCATCCAGCAACACGGTCAGCGCATGTCCCACTAGATCATCATGTGAGGCATATTTCTCGCTCTGCAGTTTCAGCATATGCGAGAGGTAATCCACACGTTGGGTTCCATCCTTGGCCCTAAGACGTAACTCAATGGACTCTCGCGTAAGATTGGAAAAGAAATCTTCCGTCTCCTTGGTATAGAAGCGAAAACGGAATATTGTGCGTACAACTGGAGCAACGAACGAGGCCATGAATATGGACAACATATAGAAGGCATAACCGGTCCACTTGTTCGATATTTCTAACACTTTGTTGGGTTGCTCATCATCCCGTGTTAAGGTGCCAGCATCGATGCCCCAGATAAAGTCGCCCATCACATGGGCTGTGTAACGGAAACAGAGCTACAAGTAAAGATGATAATTTTTAAGTTAAAGCTAAGATTTGAATAACTGCGGTATATGAGGGATACTGAGCTTATAGACGAAATTTCATGACACTAGCTTCTATAGAAACAGGGATCGTTGCATTCAAAGACATTTTAGGCTTTTCAAAGACCACTTCGATTAGGGATCATCGCCCTGAATAGAACGTTTCGGGGATGCTAAGTATCTTCCTCTTCCTAAGTTCACTCCCAACTTACATCTCTGGTCTCCAGCTTGTTTTCATGCTTGCTCGCTTGCCGTCCCATGTACTCTAGGAGTTTCTTGCCGCTCTCCTCCCAAATGGCAAATCCTTGCTTCAGCCGATTGACTGAGAGTCCTCCCTGCGCTTCGGAACGCACACGACGCCAGTTCTCACCCGTTGCCCAAAAAGGATTATTTCCAACATATTTGTCCCACTTAGCGTAGGGTATATAGGCACTGGGCAGCGAATTCCTAAATGAGCGAAAGTTGAGCACGAGCACCTCGTGGGCTAGTTCCGGATCGAGTATCAATACCTGTGGTTGACGCGTCATAAAGACACCCACTGCACGATGTTTGCCTTTATATTTACTGAGTAGGATAAGACTTTACTTAAGCTGCACTTGCCGGGTATATCCGACTCTCGGCTACTCACTCATACACTTTCTGTGCATCGTCTACCAAGTTGCTTTTGCGTGTCAAGAGACCCGGATAGCTGCCGAGCAGCGAGAGGGGCGTGGCTGTAACCAGACCACGCTTATCCCAGTACTTGTGGTACCAGGTGAGATATAGATAGACGATCGCAAATGCGACATGCACGAAACCCAATAGTAGCGCTATGAAAGTTAACATATTTCCGTTTCGAGACGTCGATCAGAGCACGGCGGAGACTGTCGGAGAACTGTTCGCCTAGGTTCAATTCAAGCGTAGGTTTCAGCTGATAATACATGTTTACTATACTCAATATGTCTTTAATCTGCTTAATAAAATTTATGTACATATTGCATAGTAAATCTATTATCAAAGATCTCAGTTCTCAGCTGTTTCTGGATGATAAGCACTAAACTTTCTTATGACGATTATCAAGCATAAAAATTACGAAACCCAGTTGCAGTTGGGTCTATATGGTCTATATGCCATACTGCCTTGTTTTCAATGTGCTCGGATTTATTTGCAGCGAACTAACAAGTAAAAGTAAATTTCAGTCTACTTCATAATGCGACGATACTCCAGAACGATATCACCCTGTAGACCCACACCGAATCCGGCAACTCCCACTTTCTTTGCCTTTTTGGAGGCCCGCACAATTTGATAGTTATGTATTATGTGGTATAGTGCCATTTTAAAAGTGAGCAAAGCCAAACGCATGCCTAGAAGAATATATAAATAAATTGGATATCATTATAGCTACTTCCATATGGGATTCCCTGTAACTTACCCATGCAGCTGCGCGGTCCATCGCCGAAGGGCAGAAAGATGCCCTTACGAATGAGCTCGTGATGTGCGCCGTTATCAAAGCGTTCAGGCTTAAAGGCTTTCGGATCGGGAAAGTACTTGGCATCGTGATGGAACTGATAGTTGGGTATCATGATGGTCATGCCCTCCTCCACCTCAAGACGTCTGTGCTGGTTCAACTGAATGTTGGTGGGATGCGTGCAGATCTTTGTGCACTGCGGAGTTAGGCTACTCAGGCGCAAGGTCTCTGGGAATGCAAGACTTTCATTCTTTCCCTAGACAACATACTACGAGAACTTACCATAAATAGTCTGCTCTAGATAGGGTAACTCGCATAGCTGATCAAAGCTCAGTGGGGCATCCCCCACTGCGTTACTGAGTATTTCCTTACGTAGCTTTTGTTGTGCAGTCTGATGCTCCGAAAGCTAAAGGAGATTTCATTTGTAAATATTGGATAATTTATCTTAGATCAACCCACATAGTACAGTGCATGCAATAAAGCAGTTGCCGTTGTGTCGTAACCATCCAGCAACACAGTCAGGGTGTGTCCGACTATATGATTATGTGAGATCTGTTTTCCATTCAGCAACTTCAACATATGCGAAAGGTAATCCACACGTTGGGTTCCATCCTTGGCCTTAAGACTTGACTTAATGGGTTCTCGAGCTAGACTTGAAAAGAAAGCATTTGCCTCGTGGGGATTGAAGCTCAGGCGAACTAATGTGCGGCTAAGAGGGGCGATAATACACTTTCTGAATATAGATAGCATGTAGCAAGCGACGCCAGTCCATTTGTTGTCCGACATTTGGGAATCCTTATCTGATTGCTTACAATCCCGTGTAAAAGTGCCAGCATCAATGCCCCATATAAAATCGCACATCACATCGGCTGTGTAACGGGCACAGAGCTGCAGGATAAATAAGGGATGTTCATTATCTTTACCTACCCATGGCCATTCCCAACTTACATTTCTGGTCTCCAACTTATTATCATGCTGGATCGTTTGTTGGGCCATATACTCAAGGAGTTTCCTTCCACTCTCCTCCCAAATGGCAAATCCTTGCTTCAGCCTATCGACTGAGAGTCCTTCCTGCGCCTCGGAACGCAGACTATGCCAGTTATCGCCCGACTTCCAAAATGAATCACGTCGGGCGTAATTGCTCCACTCGTTGTGGCGAATATAGGAACTGCCAAGCGTATCGCGATATGATTGGAAGTTTGCCACGAGCACCTCGTGAGCCAGTTCCGGATCAAGTATCAATATCTGCGGTTGGCGTGTCATAAAAACACCCACGGCACGATATGTGCCCTTGTATTTACTGCGTGGGATAATCAAAGACACCACTTAAATTCCATTTACAGCGTATCTCAATCGACTACTCACTCATAAACTTTCTGCACATCATGCACCAAATTACGCCTGCCCACCAAGAAACCCATATAGGTACCGACCAACGTGAGGGGCTTTGCTGTGGGCAGGCCTCGTTTGTGCCAATACTTGTGGTGCCAGGTGAGGTACAGGTACACAGGCAGCAGTACCAGATGCAGTAGGAAGATGATTCCAGTGATCCATATATATGTATTGCCGCGCCTTACGTTACGACATCCCCAACCCAAGCTGTCCAACTGATGCAACACATTCGATATGGGATTCAAATTAAGTTCATCGGGCAACATTTTGAGATCCCTTTCTTACACTTAGTTTATTTTCAAAAATTTTACTATATTTGCTTTTGCTTATGTATTTTGTGTGTATTGAATTCATTGATTACTTAATCTGAGGCACTATGATTGCTACGTTTTGAATCTATTAATAGAAATATATATGCAATTTTATAGCATACTGTGTTACAAGATCTTCTGCGATTCCAGCCATGGCTACAGTCAAGCTTTGACCATGGCTGTTCGAAATACGTTTGAGCTTGATCGATTAGTGAGCGCAAAAGTAGGCGTGGCCCAATTTCAAAACAACGTTTGAAAGCTAAGAACTGACACGAAGGCTGTCAGCAAATTAGATTGCTCTGGCTCTTTCAGTCTCTAAGATGCAGGCGCTCATACAAACGAACTGGCAGACATCTGAAGTTACTGAATCGAAATATATAGTTTATGGAGTTGCAGAAGCCTCCTTCTGCCTGTTATGCACATTTCGATAAACCCAATTAGCCATGATTTAAAAATAACTTGACATGATTCCACAAACCGAAAGATGTTCTATTTATAAATATCGCATTATATATATTAATTGTATAATACATTTTAAAAAGAAGAAACTGTTTGTTTTAACTTAACCTCTTGGCTTGGCTTCTACAAAAAAGTATTATCTTATCAGTTTTCGATTGATAATATATACCTCACTCTTATGCAAGCGCTCATTAGCTCAACAGGTCGTTAATCTTTTCCAATTTCCCATTAGGTAGAAATTTTATAGCCGAAAAATAAAAGTTAGTACATTTTCTGGGATGAATTTCCTCTTCCTACATGTGAGCTGTGAACTGATTATGATGGGATAATAAACCGATAAGCCCGACTGCGATAAGGCACAACTAACAGGTAGTTAGTTTTTGTCGTCGGCTATAAAACGATAAGCGGAAGATAGTCGGAATGAAAAGTTTGAAAAAAAAACCTCAGATATTTAAATTGTCTAGAGCTATACAAATTTTATCACGTCTGTGCAAACAATGCCCACTACAGTTGGCGCTCAATAAAAACGCTTGAGCTGATAATGTACAGTTGCTGTAATGATAAGAGTGACACAGCTACAGTGGACACTCGTTAGGGGAAGCTGCTAAAAAAAAAATTAAAATAAATCTTTTTATTTTTTTTATTTTTATAAATATATATTTAAGTTATTTTTAAAAGTTTAGTAAAATACATTATTACTATTATTTTTATTGTTATTATTATTTAATTTATTTTTTTATTTTTTTTGTTGTTATTTCTATAACTATTATTATTTTTTTTTTTTATAATATTTTTATTATATTTTTTTTATATTATATAATATTTTTTTGCAATCTTTTTTATTGTGCGTGTATATTATTATTATTATTATTGTTATTATTATTATTTAATTTATTTTTATTTTTATTTATTTTTTTTAATTTTTTTGTTGTTATTTCTATAACTATTATAATTTTTTTTTTATAATTATTATCATATTTTTTTGCAATCTTTTTTATTGTGCGTGTATATTATTATTATTTTTATTGTTATTATTATTATTTAATTTATTTTTATTTTTATTTATTTTTTTAATTTTTTGTTGTTATTTCTATACCTATTATTATTTTTTTTTTTTTATTATTATTATCATATTTTTTGCAATATTTTTTATTGTGCGTGTATATTATTATTATTTTTGTTGTTATTATGATTATTTAATTTATTTTTATTTTTATTTATTTTTTTAATTTTTTGTTGTTATTTCTATACCTATTATTATTTTTTTTTTTATTATTATTATCATAATTTTTTGCAATCTTTTTTATTGTGCGTGTATATTATTATTATTTTTATTGTTATTATTATTATTTAATTTACTTTTATTTTTATTTATATTTTTAATTTTTTTGTTGTTATTTCTATACCTATTATTATTATTATTTTTTTTTATTTTTATTATATTTATTTGCAATCTTTTTTATTGTGCGCGCACTGTACTAAAACATGCGACACCGACTTTGTTGTACTCTAGTTTCTCATCTTATCGACGTTTGCTTTAAATCCATTCTTGTCGTTGTTGTTGTCGATGTTGTTGTTGCGGTCGTTGTCGCTTATCAAGCCGCAAATTTATAACCATGACCGATAAAAAGTCAGTTAAACGCGAGAGCTGCTTTTTGATAAACAAAGGCATTGTTATTTATACTTTTCATAATTAAAATCTGCGCTAGTGTGCGTAAGTGTGTGCCAGGTGTGTGTGTGTGTGTGTGGAGTGTGTGTTGGTAAACAGTTTCGACTTGCAATAATTGACGACGAATTCAGACAGGGCCGATTCGCCGGCATTAGCTGTAATTGTAGATAAGAGTAAATTCCAATGGGATACGCTTCCAAACAAATCAATTGTAATTACAGTGAAGAGCAGATAAAACGAACTGCAATTGGAATACATGCGAAAATAGTTCAGTTAGCTGGAAGAGTACGTCATAGCTTGGTTACACTGTTAATAGAATTTAAAAAAAAAAAAAAAAACTATCGCATTTTATGCTAAATTTTGTGATTTAATGGCAGCTCTCGCTCTCGGATTAATGATAAGTTCTATTTAAGCATTAGACAAATACAAGGAGCATCATACACTCTCGCAACATTTTCGCCTCTCAGCCTCGGAATCTCAATGGGTTATGGTCCTTTTCTTTTTTTTTTGGGGGGCATTTTAAACAATAACAATAAGTTGTAGAAAACAGTTGCATAACAATCATCCACGTGAAGGTGAAGGTGCATGCCGGGCACTAGCTACGCTCGTACTTGCAGATGACAGCGAACATCTTGTCGCCTCCCAGGTACTTGGCCAACCAACGATTCTTGATGACGGCCAGCTTGAGGGTTTCGCAACTGAAGCGTGCATGCAAATTGGTATGCAATGCTCGGCCCATGCCCTCGATGACGAGCAGATCAGTCTCATTGGCCGCAATGGCATCGCACAGTTCACGTGGCAGCGTGCGCATATCGAGGCAGGGTCCACTCTGACCGTTGGCATAGACCAGCAGGCGTTGAGTGCGCCAGGCGTCGTTCAAAATGCTGCACTGGCAGGCGCAGTCGTCGAGCAGGCTGCTCAGCTCGCGACTTGTCACGTCGTTTAGCGAGGGTTCACTGTTGGCGCAGAGTAGCACCTTGGTGCCGCGCTTGAGCAGCTCACGGATGAAGGGCAGCACACCGAGCACCACATCGACACCGCTGTTGTCCACAAAAACGGCAGCACATTTGTGTGACGGCTGTTCGGGGCTCACTCGCATGCGTTGCAGCCATGCGTCGAGATTGTCCAGCAACCATGGCCGTACCTCAATGCGATCCAGGGCGGCATGCAGTCCAAAATTGCTATCCTGTTCCAATATGCTGGCGATGGCCTGTGCTCCCCAGTCGAACATATTGCCCGCCAGTACGCCGCGCACCAACTCTGTCCAGCGTGCATCCATATCCACTATGGCATCGATTTCCTCCAGTCGCTGCTTGAGACGCGCCTTCGCGGACGCATTCTCCAGCTGTTTCTGCTTTAGCCATGGATCGGCGAACCCATAGCGCCGTAACATTGTCTCGTTTAGCTTGAGCAGCTCACTGGTGCCCAGCACCACTTTGCCACTGTTGCTGGCTATGTTATTTTGATATTCCTCCAGTTGATGCAGATATGCAGACTCGAATTGTGCCGCACGCTGTGCGGCTGTGGCGTCATCTGGCTGACTGTTGGCCGCCTGTTTGGCGAATTTTGTGACCAGATCACGAAAGCAGGGAAACCAATAGTCTGCCGCCTTGGCATCTGTATTGAGATCGAGCGTATCTGGCCGATAGTTGGCCTCATCCTGCAGGAGCGTACAGCAGCTGTGCATGATGGCAGCGGATAAGGTGGTGGTGGTGGTGGTGGTCGTGGTACTTCGTGTGGTGCGTGTCGACGACACTCGACAGTGCAGTGTCCGTGCCCGCTGCAAACGTAAGAGAATAATGTTGAGGCTGTTGGAAGTGCGCACTAATCTTATAACGCTTTGTTGTAAATTCTTTTTTTGTGTTTTTATCAAAACCGCACATTGGACAGCACTGGCAGCGTAACAACAAACGCATTTTGCAGCAACAGCTGACGTGTGCGTTGACATGTGAATGGCAACGAATTGGCTGAGGGCTGAGCTTTGATATGATTTAACAACTCATGGCGTAGTAAAACTATTTAATTTTACACTTTTATGAGTATGTTATAATTTTACAGAAATTCAATTGAATTTATACTTGTTCCTTGTTTGATTGAATTTTCAAATTTAAAATTCCGCTCATGGCATACCACATGCCTGTCAGCTTTTGTCTGGCAGCCGCACAAGTGCAGCCAACTTCACGTTTGGGCATTGACAAGCCGTCTCTTTCCTGTTGAATTTTTGACAAATCAACAACACAAAAATGGTACGAATCTATAAAAATCGCTAAATATCAATGCAATCGCTGGTTTTTGTGAAATAAATATTATGTTAAAATGTAAAACAAACATTGCACTATTAAATTGTGCAAAACTTTTGTGCGCAAAGTGCTATAAAACCGCCTCAACGAGCGTTGCATACTTTAGTATTGACATTGAGACATTGAGACTAACTATGAATTTTGTGTTTTCCTGTTAACAGGCCAAGCGCACCAAGAAGGTTGGAATCGTTGGTAAATATGGTACCCGTTATGGTGCCTCCCTGCGTAAGATGGTCAAGAAGATGGAAATCACGCAGCACAGCAAATATACCTGCTCTTTCTGCGGCAAGGTAAGTGGGCGGGGGGAATGGCGCCTTAATAAGATTTGCTTGAAACTAACTAACTTTCTATCTTTTCGATTTGTAGGATTCCATGAAGCGCTCCGTGGTTGGCATCTGGTCGTGCAAACGCTGCAAGCGTACCGTCGCCGGCGGCGCTTGGGTCTACTCAACGACCGCTGCCGCGTCCGTGCGCTCCGCCGTCCGTCGTCTGCGTGAGACCAAGGAACAGTAAAGCAATAACTTGTGGATGTATGTGTTAAATGCTCCGTTAAGTTATTGTAGTTCCCCATAGTTAAGAGACAACGCGATTTTCTGTGGTTTGCGCCGCGCCGGTCGAAAGAGCTGTTCCGCTTTAGGTTCAACCCTAAAGCAAAAAGTGAAATAACAAAAAATAAATTTTTTTTACTTAAAATCAGTAAATCAAAGTGATCATTTTTATTATGCTGGCTGGTATATACCCTGTAATGAGTGTGTGAGATGGCAAATTGAAGGAGTATTTCAACGAGATATGTGGAATATCTGCATACAGAACGGATCTCTGTTTGAAAGAAGTTGGCTATAAGATCCAGGGAAGCAGACAACTAGCATACAACAGCATACTCTTCGGTTTTGGCGGGATTGTGCTAGGGTGATATAGTACAGTGATCGTTCCCAAAATAGCAGCTTCCTTATAAATACAGAATTCTTGGTAGATTCAAAATCGGATTAAACTTATTGAAATATCTTAACGTTTTCTGCCTATAGCATTCCGCTTTATGATTTGCTATCTATAAGCAAGCTTTCTGATTCGATCTTCAATGTTTGTTCAATAACTTCCTTGAACTTTCCACAAGTCCGGAATCTGCTTAGGAAACCAAGCGCACAATTAAATATACAGTTCTCTCTTAAATTTTCAATATTTTTTTTTTCTTTATTTATAAAATTTAAAAAGTTTCTAATTAAACAAAAAAATTATCTTAACACTTGTGGCTTACTTCGAAACGCTTTCGTGTTTTTTTCATTCTGTTTTTGTCATTTGTTGTTTCTTTCATATTGGGGGAGTTTTCACAATTCACAAACAATTACAAATTATATTTAGCTTAACTAAATAGGAGTTCCTTGAATGCCGGCCTGCCTTGTGAAGGGGGTAGCTTGGTTAAGGGGGGCTTCTGTTGCTTGTTTCCCGTTTTGCGTTTCATGATTGGATTTGCTTTTTGTTTTTGCTAATTTGTTAATGCTAAAATTAAAATTGCACCGTCACCAGTTAAATATATACTATAGATATTAGTATATATTATATATATATATAGTCGACTCTATGTCAATATTGTTGTATGTTGTATGTATGTATATGGTTTTTAAAAAAATTAATTTAGCTAAAAAGTTTTACTTGGCTTTTACAGTTTTTCTCTTGATGTTTCTGTGTCTGTGTGTGTGTGTGTGAGGATATAATTTACGTGATTTTTGGGAACAACATTTAAGTCAGTTTTTTTTTTTTAGTTTATCAGGTTGCATTTTGATTAAATACTTGATATAAATATTTACACAACAGCGAGTAGAATTAAATTTTCTTTGAGCACAATTTTCATTTGGGTTTTTCCTTATTTTTGTTAAATTTAGCAGCTGTTGTTTTTGTTGTTGTTGTGGGTTAGGTGAACTACGTTTTAGTTGACGCAAAACTTTTCGACTAAGTCTAAACTCTAAATTCGAACTTAGAGAAATACTTAGGGCTAAATGCAATTTATAGTACAGTTTCGTTCACGAACTCACACACATACATACGCATAAGCATACACATACACATACATATACATATACATAAATAATTAATTTAAATGTATATTTTTATAGCTACTCTCTCTCGATATATCATATCTGTATAATATGTACAACATTCTTCTTTATCTCGGTTAGACATTAGTTTTTCCATTACATAATATCGTATATGTATGTATAACTATATATATATTCATGTAGTTTATAAATTAGGTTAGTTTGTTTAGTTGTAGTTTTTACACTGTTTTATGATATGCGTGCATTATTTTGTTTTATTTCTTTCGTTTTTCTCAAGGATTTCTCTGTATTTCTTTGTATAATGATTATGGGGTTTCCCGAAGCATTTCGTTTTGTGATATGCAGCGTCGTCTTTTATTTCTTTCCATGGGGTGGAAATTCTTATAGATGCAGCCGAAAAAAATAAAAAAAAACCTATAAACTATATAAACAAAGCTATCGAACTAAATTCTTAAATACATTTTAAAAACAAACACAACTCAAGTTCAATTATTCAGCTAGGGGGGGAATGTGCTTGGCTCTGGATAGACCATATTAACGGTATACATATATGTATCATATGTTATCTATAAGTGGAGGCTTGCACAACTGTTTTCACATGCTATAAATTTTTATAGCATACTCTGCGGTGTCATTGCCGCGAAATTTGAAAACAGTTACGCATTGCGACCTGCTCCTATGACACATGTTGCTTGTTTCTCTCGATTTAGTTACATTTGTATCTGATGTAGCTGTTTTTGTTGTTTTCTTTTTTGTTGTTGTTGTGAAGCACAATGTCATTTAAATGCCAATTTATTGGTACTTGGTCGAGGCTAGGTAAATACACATACATATATATTACAGATCTATTCAATTGTGTATTGCATAAAACTAAACTAAAACTAAAACTAAACGCAGACATTACAATATCGTTAGAGCGATCGATATATGTATATAGATATATATATATATATAGATACAATATAACACATACACGTCGGGTGTATTGGGAAGACATTCTGCTGCTTAACGCACACACACTCGCACACTCACACGCATATATAGAAATGGAGAGAGAGAGAACGAATGGGCGGGGGCGGAGGCGGAGGCAGGGGCTGCTGGGCTTGGAAAACAATTGGTCTGCTTAGGCCTACAACTTATTGCATAAAGTAAACAGAAAAATGCGCGAAATCCTTGCTAGTACATATATATATATATATGTATATATCAGATCCATCCTCCTTCTCCTGCTGCTCTCATGCTGGCAACTTAGTTAACAGTAAACACAAAATGGAAGTTCTCAGTTTAGTTTAGTTTAGTTTAGTTTTTCTTGTCATAGTTGGAGTTGGGGCTGCTGTTGTCGCTGTCGCTGTGGCTGTGGCTGCCAGCTAGTGCGCCTGCCACTTAAACTTGGACTCCATCAGCCACTGCTGTCCCTTGGAATAGTTGCAGGGACGCAGTAGCGGCGTGCTGGCATCATCACGTGTGGCACGCTGCAGACACTGCCCCGTGTTCGTGTGTCGTATCCATTTCTCCTGCAAGAAAGGCAACAAAATGAATCAGGTTTCGTGGTGAATATAATCCCCAAGTAATACTCACCTCTGCATCGTATACCCATTCCTGATTGCCGCCCATGTTGTGACAGCGCACCATATTAACGGGTCCATTGGAGCTGGCCGCATCCAGGCACAGATCATCGGACATAATCTGCTGGCGCTTGGTATACGCAAACACCTGATTGCCGCCCAGGCCGTGGCAATAGCTAATGCCCACCTTCTCGTTATACTTGCGGCCCATGGTGTCCAGACAGGTCTCCGTTTCGGCATTGCGTATCTATATAGATAGTTAGAAAGTTAAATCATTGTTTAGTAGCGCTTCTCCCCCTTTGCAGCTCTTCACTTCGCACTCACCTCGCCCAGATAGTAATAATCCAAGGGCATTAAGCTCTCCGGATAGACATTCTCCAGATACCAACGGAAGCTTTTGCACTTAAGACGATCGCGTAGATTCTTACGATCGCTAACATCTCCGGCGGAAGCTTTGCGAGCACCTAAAGTTGGCAAGGGGAAAGAAAAAGAAGGCAAGCAGAATGGAAAGAGATACAATTAGAATTTTGTAGCACAGTTTTATGCAGTTAAAAAAACATCTATGTTAGTGTGAGTGTACGTGTTCGTATCCGTCAAAAGCTTATTTACAGCTAAGTGAGGTTAGGCAGAGGCAATATCGTAGTACATATATGTGTGCGTGTGTGTGCGTAGTATCAACATATAGAACTATATACAATAACATTCAAGGCATGCAAAACAAATATACAAATATATCTTAAGCACTAGAAGCAGACAACAACAATACGGGGGGAGTATAACAGTTAGCGAAAGAAAATACTAAATAATTTGGTATTTTTTTTGTTTGGGGTACATATCACAGGCGTCTCTGGTGGGGTGTACTGAAGAGCGTGTGGGTGGATTTAGCTATTCATTTTTCTCCTTTTTGGACAAAACAATAAGAATAAAAGTAGGAAAACAAAACAAAGAGAAAGACAGAGAGAGAGACAAATTGGAACCTTTAAGAAATGCACACACAAAAGAAAACAAAAATCGAAAGAGAAACAGAAACAGAAATCAGAAATCAAATCAATATAGTATATAGAGTATATGCATATGGGATGAGTAGAAGAAGGTTGTGGGGTTTGGTTTCTTTCGGACGGCCATGCCACAAATCATAAATATATGTATATATATATGGATTATATATTGACTGAAATATCAGTTATGTATATACTATATGTGTTCTTGGGTGAGTGTGTGTGTATATGGTATATAAGACAGACAAATTGCAAAATGCAGAACGTGCTGCTTGCTCGATAAATATATATGTATATAGAGAGTATATATAGGTATCTATATATACGAAACAGTTAACTATATAAGAGAGAGAAATAGAGAGAGAGAGAGACAAAGGCAGTGAATGAAAGACAGAGAGAGAGAATAAAGTGAAGAAGCATTCGCAAAAAAATTTTTGGTATTTTTTTTTTGTGATTTTCATTTTGGTTTTTTTGTTTTGTTTGTTTTTTTTTTGTTGTTTTTTGTTTGTTGTTCGTTAACCTGGATAAAAACTGTAGTAGAACTCTTTCCAGTCGTCCAGCCAAACCTCAACCAGACGCGCATTGTTGTGATTAACAATCTCCGTGGTGCCGCCTGGGAAGGTATACGGCGTTGACTTGCGAAAGACATGACCGACCCGGGAGCAGGGCGCGATTTCGAGGACGCCGCCGCACATCCACACCTGGCGGAGTGGCGGATCGAGTGGCGAAAATAAAAAAAATGGACAAAAAACGGGAAAGAGAAAGAGACAAATGTACTATATATACTAGATAGATGCAACGGCAATATCTGTCATATCAAGCGATATAGCCAAGCGCAAATGTAGCCTGTCATCGAGCGAGTTGTGTTTTTCTTTTTTTGTATTCGCCTCGTTGTGGGTTTGCGAAACTTAAAAAGGCGCTAAGTGAAAGAGACCTAGTCGAGCGATTCCAAAGAACTGATTTGGGTGGAAGTATTCTGTTTGGGCTTGGGCTCTGACCGGACCGACACACAGCTTGGCACTTTGAACGCCAAACATCGCACACGTTGTGATTTGTAACGAGACGCGACGAGACTTGTAACGAGTATCGTGGAATTTCCAACGAATCATTTGCAATTAGTTTATCTTTTACAAGTAACGAGTGATTCATAAAAAGTAACGAGATTCAAAACGAGATTACAACGAGTAGCGAGATGGCGCTCAAGCGCGCCTCACTGTACTGCCCGCCCCAGGCCACATTATAAAAATGTAACGAGTTAACATACCGAAATCAAGATTAGTAACAACTTAACGAAAATAAACTAAATACTAAAATTAATTACCAATTAGTGTTTCGTAACGAGTAGTACTTAAAACGAAATTAAAAAAGCAACGAGTAAGTAAGTAATTATTATGTAAGTTAAGTTTAGCTTAAGTTCAATGTTAAGGTTTCAATACAACTGTTATAATTGTTATAATGTACTAGCAGATGTACTCGCTGGTAAGTTATACATGGTGTGTTATATACTCGTTGGTTTCAAGTGTTATACTGTTATGTGTGAGTGTGTGTTGTGTGTGCGTGTATGAGTGGTTACTCGTTGTTTTTGTTAGTCTCTTTCTGAACATGAGCATGAGCACAAAATTCAAGAACATTTAGATTAGGGAAGTAGTTTGTTATTTATAATAAAAAGAAAGAAAAAAAAAAACAGAAAAAAAAAAACAATCATTAATCACACTAATTATAGACAACAAAGGCATTAGCTTTCTTGGTGTCTGACCATACAGTACATAATATATATAGCTGGTATACAATGTATGTATCTGGGTTAGTTATAGTATAGTAGTAGTTATAGTATGTATTAGTTGTAGTTTTGATCTGCAGAACTCTTGCTGATTTTATGCTCAAAACAAAGTCAATTCTTGTTCGTGTTAATGTTTTAGTGTGTTAAGGCCTGAAAGTGTCCTTTTTGTTGGGTGTATACGCTTGCAGAAGGAATTGAAGAATATATAAAATAAAATATATATTTTTTTTTTTTTTTTTTTTTTTACTGCTTACTATAATGTAAAAAATTATTCATAACATTCTTTCAAACTTCTGCAAGGGCATTCGAACTTCGGCTAGCCGTAGTTAGTTTTTTTAATACGGTTATTGGTTTCGTTTTTAGTAGCGTGTAAAAGCCAATTACGATCAAAAATTTGATATACTTAAGGAGTTAGATGCACGTTATATAATCGTATATAGATATATGTAAATATATAGTTTCAAAACGTTAATTGTTCTGGTTAAGTAGTTGTTGTTTTTGTAATTTCAGTGTGTTTGTTGTGTTTTTTTTTTGGTTTTTTGGTTTTGGGATTTTTTTTTTTTTTTTTGTGTAGTTTTTGCGAACCTGTGCTCATTGCATAATAGAAATCACGCCACTCGTCCAGCCATACCTCGGCCACCCGCGCCGCATTATGCAGCACAATTTTGGCCACGCCGCCCGGGAAGGTGTACGGCGATTTGTCGCGGAACACGTGGCCCACATGCGAGCAGGGTATAATTTCTAAAATGCCTCCGCATTGCCATATCTGGGAATTGTCATGGATTGTTGTTGTTTGTGTTGGTTGTGATTAGAATTATTTATAACATAATTTATCATCAATAATTTTTTTCTCATTTTTTTTTTCAACTTTTCTTATGACGGAACAGAAAAAAAAAATTGAAAAAAAATATAGAGTATAGAGAAATAATAATAATAAAAAAAAAAATGTATAAACTATCAAAAAATAATTATATATCATATGGTATATCATATCATATAGGCAAATGGGCAACACTTTTTTTTGCGGCTTGGCTGTAGCTGTAAAAACGAATAGAAAAACCACAGAGAGGGAAACAATGTGTGTGCATTGACTTGGCCTTACTCTAAACGACATCTCCAGATTTTCGCCGCCCCAAATGTCCATGCCCTCGTCATAGGAGCCAATCTCATAGAAGTAATCCTTATCGATGGAGAACAGACCTCCAGCCATGGTGGGTGTACGCAGCGGCGCAGTGCGATCGTTATTGCGTCGCGCCATCTCACGTTGCGGTACACGATACCTGGAAAGCAAGAGATCAGTTTCGAGGGATTCCTTGTAGAGCAGCTACACTCTCACTTACCATCTGAAATTCAACTTCCAGTTGAAACCACCCCACGTGGAATCCGATGCAGTTATGTACTCGAATGTCTCGTCCGAAATGACATCAATAATGGGACACACCACAGTGCGACGATTCTGTACAATGCGCGCCAGCAGCGGTTCCAACCAACCCTCGGTGCACTCACAATGCGCATCCAGGAAGGTGATAACCTCGCCGGTTACATGCTCAGCGCCCAGCAGACGAGCGCGTATCAGACCGGAACGTTTCTCTGTGCGCAGCACAAAGGTGCGTACCGGCAATTTGGCCACATATTCCTCCAGTGGTTTGCCCAAGAAAGCTATGTATAATCATATCAGTTAGTATTTGTATAAGCTAAAACCTTTTCCACCTGCCTACCTCTTTCACTGGCATCATCCACCAGAATGATTTCCTTGAGCAGGGAGCGTGGTGAACGATTGATCACACTCCACACGGTACGTAGAAGCGTCGTCCAGGCTTCATTATGGAATACTATCACAATTGAGGTGGTGGGCAGCTTTGCGGGATAGTGTTTGTGGCGACAACTGAAGAGAATAGAAAGCACAATTGGTTACGAGTTCTTAATGGGTCTAGCTCTTAGTAAGGGTATCGCTCGTCACACTCACTTCTCGTGCCGCACATCTGTTAGCGAGCGATTCAATGAGATCATATCACTGGCTAGTAGATTGAATTGATTCTCCTTAAACTTCTCCTTCATGAGTTCCTTCTGTTCGGCGGCGATTTTAACGGGTTTACCCATCTCACCCGGTTTGCCCTTAGCCTCACGCACTGTGGGCGCTTGGAACCATTTTTTCAGCAGCAAACTGCGATAGGTCATTGAAATGCCGCCCGAAGCGAAGCCCTGACCCATTATGGGAGCCAGACCATCGCCGCCATCTAAGGATTTCTCTGTATTGATTTCATTATCGTCGACCATTTGATTATCGTCCACTAAACGCTCCGCATTGGGTAGCTGGAAGGGAAAAGGATATCAAAAATTATAGAAAATCTATTATACTCTTTGTTTCATCGTGCTCACCTCTACATCATATTCGCCGGCTCGCCTGCAACGCCAGCCATCCTTGCCTATGCAGTCCGAATAGTGGGCTATGAGCACAAAGTCAAAGATCACCCAGACCAGGGATGTGAGCAATACAATGCGACAGGTGTTTGAGCGCATGCGTCCCCGCATTTTGCGTGTGAAGGTTTGCAGTGACATTATGTTAACTTTTATGCTTTGTTGTTGCTGTTGTTGTTGTTGTTGTTGTGAGAAGAATTCTGTTATGTTTTGTATTTGCGTGCAACAAATTTAATTTGTTTGTTTTTTTTTTTTTTTTGTGTTTATTTTGTAGCTTTCAGTCAATCGAGCAGCTGCCGGCAGCTAGCAATCAGCTTTTGTCTGTCGTGCTGCTAATTACAATGATGCTGATGATGTAAATGTTTCTTGGCTATGTTAACAGCATTGTGTTATCGTTTGAGCTGCTGTTAAGTGTTAAGACGATATGTTATTGTTTGTTGTTGTGTGCTCTGTGTGTGTGTGTGTGTGTGTTGTGTTGCCCTGTGCTGTGTATGATTGCCCCTATGTTAAAATGTATAACTTCTCTTATCAGACTTATCGTTAGACACGCGTCGTGATCTCAGCTTCGTCTCTCTCTTTCTCTCTCTCTCTCCCTCTGCCTATGTCTGTCTGTCAAGCGTGAATTGCTGTTAATTAGTTGTTGCTACTGCAGCGCTAATGCTGCTGCTACTTCTACTGTTGTTGTTGTTGTTGTCTTTGTTGTTATGTTATGTTATGGTTGGTTGGCACATATATGGAGCAGTCGCGCTCTCTCTCTCTCTCTGTCTCATGCTACGCACAGACGACGCTGACGTTCAATTTCAGCCGCTGCTGTTGCTCAACTAGTTGCCCTTCCTGCTGCTGTTGCTCTTGTTGCCGCATCCTCTTACAGTTGTTTGCTGATCCATTGAGACAACAACGTCCAGTTCCACTGTCGCCTGCTTGGCCGGCAGCTCATGCCGCACCAACCAGTTTCTTTTTTTTTCTTTATTTTTTATTATTAAGCGTTGCTTTTGTCGTCTTTTCGTCTGCCTTCACCTTCTTCTTCTTCACAGTTTCACGCACAAAGAGACCTTGAGAAATTATTCAACTGCAAAGTAAGAAGAAGATAACCAAAATGAGTATTTTATAAAAAATGAAAGTTATATTCGTATAGATTACGCAGCGGCTACACATAATTCATTACAATTTTGTTTCGTTAATGACGAAACCCAAAACATGACTTGCAATTGTTTTCAATGCAAAAACAAAGGTGAATTTCAGTGTGTGTTGGAATTGCTTTGGGGTGAGTGGGGGGTGAGGTGAACAAATCAGTTGCTGCCATATATCATAGCTGACAGCTTGTGAATGAAAACAAATAAACAAGTTCCACTTCCCTTCGTCTCTCTCCCACTCGCTCTCCATTACGCTCTATGCAAATGGCATCGATAAATTCAATTCAAGAGCTACGAAACTACGACAGGCAATACCTTTCCTAGCCACAAAATTCTCGTTATTCTGACAAAACATTTTTGCAGAAAAATTTGTAAAAGCTGTTTACTTGAAAAGGTAAAGCGAAAAAGCAAAAAGCAAGCGGCAAAAATGGAACCCAAATACCATTGACAAAGGTCATAGTCGCAGAGGAGCGAGCACTCCTGAAAATGCCACAGACCACAGACAACAACAGCGACAACAACAACAGCAAAGCAACATAGGTAGGTAACGGTAAGACTAACAACCGAAAACCGGCAACGAATCGAGATGTCAGAGGCAGCATCTCCGAAAATCATGTGAAAATGTTGCCAAGCCAAGCTGCTTGACTCTGGGAATACCCTGTGCAAAGAGTACAAATAGAATTTTTGACATTTAAAAGCTTCTTTGCTCATTAGTTATTACACAGCGAAAAGCTATAAATGAATTATTTACGATACTAACTAACAAATTTTACACTAATTATTTCGACAAAATGCAAATGAGTTTTTTTCCCCCTACGTGAGTAACGCAAGTAGACCCGTTTGAAGAAAAAAGCGCAACAACTCTTAACGGTAGTTGTTTTTTTTTTTTTTTGCTATCTTTCTTTCATCAGGTTTTTCTTTTTGCGCACAAAACATGCATTTGAATCATTCATAAGGCATGCGACGAGTGCCAAAGCTGCGCCTAGACCAAAGAGACAAGAGAGTGAGAGAGCGGGCGAGGGAGAAGCGCATTGAAAACCAGTTTCCCATAACACGATGCACACGCACACGTCAAGAGCGGCTTGAGAGTGCTTCGTCTGAGCAGCGCGCGAGAGCGGGAGCGAGAGAGCGTAAGGCAAAGAGCAGGAGGAGAGGGGGACTGTTAAAATATGCAGTTGCATGTGCACAAATGAAAGAGGCTAAAAACGAAGTGGCAAATGACAGGCAAAGAGAGACCTGAAGAGCTGCGCCCCGACTGCCGCCGCCGCCGCTGCTGCAGGCTCCACAACCAGGAGTGCCCTTTAGTGCGGCCAGGACGACGGGTTGTCAATAATGCATTCGATATCAAAGATACAAAACGAGTTTCCAGTTGATGCGATTGAGTTGGCTGCACACGCACATGCACACACGCACACACACACGCACACACACATGCATATGGAATATGGCATACGGTCCAACAAGTAATAATCATTTTTATAAAAGCTTTTGCGTATAATGCGCGTTCACGGCACATTTAAATTGATAAATTATTCAGGAAGTCCTTAAATAAAAGCAATTTTAATTATTCAAAAAAAAAAAACGAAACGCTGAAAAAATATGAAACACGTTTCTGATTTCATTTTCAAATTAATCAATTTTAACTGACATTTTGGACTGAACTTTTTATTCAGCTGAAATATGTACGTATTAAAATTATATTTATGGCACATAAATTATTCTTTTTGTGCGCTGTGACATAACTGTCAATGAGCCGTCAAAATAGCAGATAAATGATTTTTAAAAAGTATGGTCACCCTACAATGCTGAAAGTGAGTGCATGTTAATGATCTCAAGGTTAGACAAGACTTGCTAATCGCCCGCCCACTGTTAACAGCTTCGACTGCTAATCACTGTTAAATGCCTGTAGGCATATCGATACACATTGTACATTGATTTACAATCATCGACAAATGTATGTTCTTCTGCGCGTAATCAGTGTCAATAGCTAATTGGATGTATACAATTTACGATAACACCATACATTAATAAAGACATATTAACACTTAATTATAATTCAATTCAAAGCAATTGAAGCCAACAACAACAATCAGTCTAAGGAACAACAGTCGCTGAACAATCTTAACAGCGTAATGTAAACAGCGGCAGAACAATAGAGAGAGAGCGAGCAGCGCCTTAGCTAAGAAGAGAGCCGGCAAGTGAGCGCGCAGAGGCGGGCAACAATAACAATTGATGATTATGATTGTTTGTGCGGGCGCCGTCGTCTGTGGGAAGTAGCGCTTTGATTTGTATTTATCGTGTCTGCTTCTCTTTACATTAACACGGAAATGTAAGTTTGTGTGCGTGTGTTGATAAGCTCTTATGCTTGTGTACATTTTTAGTCAGCGTTTAGCCATGCTGTGCGAGGCGAAAATTAAATTTTATATTTTAATTAAAAGTTGCAAAATTTGTTTGTGAAAAGCTGTCAAAGTGCCATAAATTGAAACGACGTTCACTTAACATTCCATCTCCCTCACCCATCACAACAGGATGCCTCTTCTCTGCACATTCCCTCTCCCACTGCCTCTCTCTCTCTCCGCTCTTTGTAATTGCGCTCTTCTGCATAGTCAAAGAAGCGGAAGCAGAAATTTTTTTTTATTTTAAGAGCGACTGTTGCTAGCTGTTTATTGCTACTGATAAGCGTGGCAGTAGAAGGCGTTGCAGGGCGTGGCATGTCTGTGTCTGTGTGCGTGTGTGTGCGTGCCACAAGAGCTGACGGCACTTGTGGCACACACTTTAGCACGCTTGTTGAGTGCAGCGCGCACTTTAAACGCCCTCCCGAGAGCAATTAATTTGATGAAAATCTGTGTCAATTTTACGTGAAAAAGCTCTGACATGTTGTAGTAGAGAGAGAGTGGAGGGGGGTAAAGAGAGCGGCGAGGCGCTTGTACGCAACGATAACGGAACATCAACGTAAACGCTTCGCTTCGATTAGATGACGTGGTGGAACGGAAGGCAAGCGCAAAGGCAAAAACAATTCAATAAGTGTAAAAAATTGAAAAGCTTGAGCAATTTTCATTAATGGATTGCCGCGTTGACAAAGGTCGCGCCGCATTTGGTGAGAGCAACAGAGATAGCAATAACAACAGCTATAACAATTACAAATGAAACTGTAGCAGAAATTGCAATTAAGAGACGGCAAAACAATGGCGCAAAGCAATGCGAAAACCCAATTTAAAAAACCTAAGCAATTAAATGCAATTAATGAAATTGTCAAATTGTGCAATTACAAACGCCGTCGTGGTGACCCCAGGAGCAGCGTGAGAGGCGCGAGGCGCCCACAAAAAGAAACAAGAGTAGCGGAAAACGGGTCTGTCTCAACACAGGTTCCACATTAGTGCTTTATAATCAAATGAGTTCCACAGCAAATCGAATCGAATCTGTAGCGTACAAAGAAATGCAATTCACTTTCAACTCACGTGCCACATACACAATCCACATGCGTTCCACATTTCACAAATATTACACAAAGTTCACAATTGTCGCCTTCCCCTGCCTCCGTGTCCCACTCTCCCAGACATAAATCCATCATTCAAATGCCCAAAATAAATCATGGAGCTGTTAAGTCGAGCGCAAATACATTTTGTATAATTAAGCACGCGCATTTTGGCGCACACTCCAAGCGCACACACACAATTCCCAATCCGACACACAAGCAACAAGCCAACGACAACAACAACAGCAACCGCGAAAATCCCACAGAAATCCGCATAAATTTGCGCATAAATTTTTCGAGCGCAGCAAGAAATGAATCAGAGTCACAGGCGCAGCCCAAAAGAGAAAAAGAGCGTGCGAGAGACGAAGAGCGGGGAATATAGCAAGAGAGAGCAGACACACATCAAAGCCGCCTACATCAATGCCAAAGAGTGTGTGTGTCCCCGTTACGCGTCAGCCAGCTGCAACCAGAGGCCCTGCACTTGGCGCTCAAATGATCCGTGATGGCGGCCAGCAGCCAGACAGTGCGAGTGCAAGAGCGAGAGAGAGACAGATAGACAGACAGACAGAGTCGGGACTGAAGGAGGCGCGTAATTTATATTGCATACAAATAAAATTTATTTCACTTACATGTCGGCATGCCAAACCGGGAGAACTGATACAAATTAGTACTATAAATACAAACGCACACACACACACACACACACACACATATGCGTACGTTTTTATTGCCCCCACTGCGCGCGAATCGGAGTCATAAACAAAGGGTTAATGAACTACGACGACGCTCGTCTCAGCGATACAATCGATGCTGAGCAATTTTCGAATAGGCTAATAAAATGTTAATTTGCCAAGCGGCGGCTTATCGAATTTTGATTATCGATTAACTGTACAGCTTGGTTAGAGTTGCGTCTACCGCAAACCGGCGATCAGCTGTGCACAATAACTGGTTCATGGTCGAGGCAATACAACTAAACTGATTAACTTGTGGGCAATAGAAAACTGAAACGAGTTTTCTTATCGCTATGACATATTCTAATTGGCACAAACGGATGAATCAGAAATGGGAATTTAATAGTTTTATGCGCGATAAGAACTTGACGGGAATTTCTTTATCAAATCGTATATAAATAATCAAGGTAAATAAACATTTTGCTTTATTATTTAAACAGATATACTATGCGCCTATTAGATTTACCAAATGAAACTTTCCAAGCATTTAAACTAAATTTGGTGAAAACTGACATTAAACTCTGAAACCAGAAACCAAATTTCACTTCAAACCAACTTTTGTTGGTAGAAATTTTCTGTCATTTGCCAAAATTTAGAACGGTGCGAAATGCGTTAGAGTATTTTCCATATCCAAGCACTTTCCAAAAACAAGAAAGAAAGGCTACCTTCGACACGCCGAAGGTTTTAAACCATTGCAGTTACGCTACATATTAAATAGGCCGATAGGTTCTATGGCAGCTCAACGATATATCTGTCCGACTTTAATAAAACTTACATAGCATTTAATGTACATAATTAGACATATATCAGGAAAGTTTCACAGCGATATCTTGAAAAATGACTAAAGTCGGCCGATAGGTTCTATGGCAGCTATACGATATATCGGTCTAATTTCGATCAAATTTTGACAGCCTTTTAAGGACACACTTAGACATATATCAGAAAAGTTTCACAGCGATATCTAGAAAAATAATGAAAGTCGGCCGATAGGTTCTATGACAGCTATACGATATATCGCTCCGATTCGGCTCGTTCCGACTTATTTACAGCGTGCAGCAATAAGAAACATGTATACCAAGTTTCATCAAGAAAGCTCTAAAACTGAGAGACTAGTTTGCGTTGCAACGGACGGACAAACGGACAGACGGACATGGCTAGTTCGACTACCCTATTGAATACTTTATAGGGTTTATTGAATACTTTATAAGGTGCATTGCAAACTTCTGGCCAAAATGAATATACCATCTGCAATTCTTATCTTATCAAAATTGCATTACTTGTATAATTCACGATATTTCTGGATTTCAACTGTATAAACAAAATTCCAAAACGTCAACCTGTGCACGTCATCATCTCTCAAAAAGTCTGGAAAAACTTCAGATAATAAAACAGTTCCTCCGTAAACAGCTGCTCAAACAAAACTGTCTGCCCCATGCGGCACATAATATGATAATTTTTCAGCTGGATTCAAGAAGGAATCGATAAACATATTGTAAACAATTTATTAAATAAAGTCCATGTAATAACGCAAGGCGGGAAATGTGATAAATAATCATTTGATGAAACTTCAGTGAGAGAGAGAGAGAGAGAAAAATACCGAGAAAAATGGGCACAAAAAAACCTGTCGCAAATTGTGAGAAATGCGTCGAAATTTGTGGATTGACAAGTGGGCAATTTGTGTGTTTTTTTTTTTTTTTTTTTTTTTTTTTTGTATCTCTTTCACTACGAGCGTTAAAGAAAGCCGTCATCATCATCATCATTATCGTCACCATATTCATTGTCGTCGTCGCCGTCGTCGTCGTCTTCATCATCATCAGCAACAAAATCATCGCAGTCCCATCAATTATTCCAAGCACCGCTTCTGTCTCTCTCTCAGCAGCCCATAAAGCGATTGCTGCACTCGAATCTTGGGCGCAGATATAAAAATCACAGAAAATGCCATTAAAATGCTCAAGTGCTTCGAACACTTAATACACTCTAGTGTTGGGAAATGCTAAATAGTATGCAATTGAGTTTGGGAATCTTGTCAAAATTGGCTAAGTTTGGTTGGGAAAACTTTCTTATTATTGACTTAACTATTTTTAACTATATAGACCCTTACAGTGTTATAACTTCTTGAACAGTTGAAAATCTACTACATGCATACAACACCTATTACCCTCCAGTGTTGGGAAATGTTAAATAGTATGCAATTGAGTGGGATAATCTTGTCAAAATTTAGCTGGGAAAACTTTCTTGTTGTCTTATTATTGACTTAACTATTTTTAACTATATAGACCCTTACAGTGTTATAACTTCTTGAACAGTTGAAAATCTACTACATGCATACAACACCTATTACCCTCCAGTGTTGGGAAATGCTAAATAGTATGCAATCGAGTTGGATAATCTTGTCAAAGTTTGGCTGGGAAAACTTTCGTGTTTTCTTATTATTGACTTAACTATATAGACCCTTACAGTGTTATAACTTCTTGAACAGTTGAAAATCTACTACATGCATACAACACCTATTACCCTCTAGTGTTGGGAAATGCTAAATAGTATGCAATTGAGTTTGGGAATCTTGTCAAAGTTTGGCTGGGAAAACTTTCTTGTTTTCTTATTATTGACTTAACTATTTTTTTAACTATATAGACCCTTACAGTGTTATAACTTCCTGAACAGTTGAAATCTACTACATACATATGTACATGCCATTTTACTTTACTTTTCCTTCTCAAGTCACCAAGTTATCGATTTCCACCACCCCAAACGCTAACCAAACCGAAGCTCCTCTGTCAACTCTCGTCAAAATTCATGACCAAATTTAAATACCCTAGACAGAGAGCAGTGAATGAAAAAATGCCATGACACGCATTTTAATTAAAAGCAAATAGAGACCAAGCAATGCGTGGGCGCAGGAGAAGTAGCAGATGGAGGGGCGGGGCAAAGTAGAGCAGAGCTTGGGGAGTAGGAATCGTACAGACTGTAAAGTCCGCGCTAATTCCAACAATTTGTATGGTAAGTTGTACTTCTCTTTCCCTACCCCCCATTTCATGCCAAAATAAGAAAGAGAAGTGTACGAAAAAAATGTGCGAGCGGGAGGGGAAGCGAGAGAAGGAGGGAACTCCCTCGCGTAATTCCCCCAGTGGCTGATGTGGATTGTGATTCAGTTTCTGGTTGCGGCTTCAGATTCAGATTCCTCTAGCTGTTAAATCTACCAGAAGTGGGTGCTCTATTAAGGGGGGGCGGGGGGCGGTGGCAGGCACATGGGCGTGGCCTCAACATAGCAATGCGGTTAGAAAGCAGAAATATGCTAAGCGGCAAACCGTTTGCATAGCAATTGCTCATTGCAAACAAAAAGTTATCCCGGTTCGCAAAAGTTTCGTATTTTTTCGACCAACTTTTTTGTTTTGTTTTTTTTTTGTGGCAGTCAAAGCAAAAGTTATAGCTGCTAAACAACAAAATACCCTGTAGACAATAGTGAAAATTGGGCGTTTCCTCGTTGCGGAACTGTAGGGGGGGAAAACTCTTTGTCAAAAGGTCAAAAGTTATGCCCCACTTTGAAAACGATTTGCCGCTCAACAATGCGCCGCCAGCCCTGGTTCTTCCCTAGCCCATTAAGTACTACAAAATGAGACAAAACACGCGCAAAATAAAACAAAATAAAAAAGAACGAGCGAGAAAATAGAGAAAAACGCGCTGAGGGAAAACTTTTCTGAGGTTTGACATTTGGTCCATGGCCTTTTATGTTGCCCATCAACGGACCAACGGTTGCTCGACCCGCATCATTAACTTTTTTCCATGTGCTCTCTCTCGCCTCTCCGCTCATTACAACACACAGCGCGGCGCATTGCGTTCACGATGTTTATGCGTTGCGCTCTAAACGCGTTTACAGTGTATCAACAAAATCCGTTGCAGAGAACACAATTTCCAATTATTTTGCATGCAAATTCTCCGTTAAGGTGCTGCCAACTCGTTAACAGAACATTAATCATATCTGTGATAAACCCGTTGCGGGCTGCCAACTCGTTAAGATACGCATAAATTATGCGAAGCCATGACTTATCGCAGAAACGCGCACGCATGAACCTTAATCGCCGTTGACATCATTCTGTCAGTCCAGCTGTCCGTCTGTCTGTCCGTCTGTCTGTCTGTCTTGTGGTTTTCTCATGCACACCCCAAAATACTTGTCATCTCTCTCTCTCTTAGCTCTCACTCCGCCCTGACCTCACTTGCGGTCTCTCTCTCTCTCTCTCCTCTCTTCTCGCGTCTTTTCTTTCGACTGGCGAGGCCATTAAAATGTTATTTCCTTATTATTGCCCTTAGTTTAATCGCCTTCTTTGACAGCAGGCAGCATCTCACGGCACCTCGACTCGGGGGAGCGCGCGTACTTGATACCCAGGCTCAACATGTGACAAACTGGCTGATTGACTGACGGACGGACTGACGCACGGGTGAACAAAACGGACGGATGTGTGCGACAATATATATATTATATGTATGTATGCATGAAGAAGCGAGGGGGAAACGAGACAAAAGAACACACACACACACATTTCTATGGCATACTTTTTCTGTGAGCTGTGGCCACGTAATCTTTACTGCCTGCATACACTGAAAGAAACGCTCGAGGCTGGCATAAATACAAAGAAAATTGTCGGAACTGTCAGCTCAACTTCGGCTTAAACATGTTCAGTCTATATAGTAAAGCTTAAGCTGGATTTATAAATTCGCAATGTTTTTTCTATAAAAACTTTACTTATTAATGTTTATTTCTATATATATAATGCATTAGTCTGTTAGAAATTGAACGCTTATAACAAATTAATCAATTTGTTTTATTTTTCCTAGGCAAAATTGAATTTGTGGCAAAACCAACAATCGAAATTCAATAACAAAGATGGCATCATGAAATTATATAATAATATTTTGCATACATATCATGCAATCCGTATAAATTATATTATTCAATTTCATTTATTTAAATCAGCTTAAGCATTTTGTCTCTCTCTCTCTCTCACTCTCCTTTGTGAGTGCAAAAGTCGAGGCGCCACGCACACAATGAATACGCCCCTCCCAGTCCCATTGGCTACCCTACAAAACTGCAAACAAAAAGCCGTTTGTAGCTGCTGCGTCACGTCTATTATGATTATGATTATTATAAAGCAACAACAACAACACAAACAACAAAGAGAACTCTGGGTCAGGCTCGTCTCGTCTCGTCTCGCCTCGCCTCGTCACGCATATGCAAATTGCTTGAGTTATGAGTTATCGATTGATAAGAGCTAACGCCCCCCGTTTTTCAAGCTCTTTCTCCCTGCTCTATCTACTTTTCACTATACATTGAACTAATTAAGCACTTGCATAACTCTTTGACCTACCCTCTCTGTCGTTCGCCTGCCATAGTTGTTCCCAGTGGAAACTGAGCAAGACCTTCGGCCATTGGCAAACTAAGCAATTATCTTGAGTGCAACCAGGCGGAACAACTGTGACAGACGGACGGATGGACCCAGTACATATAGCATATAGCGTAGACAGACGGCGGCTGTTATCAAAAGACGAAATCAATATGAGATATGACACACGATCTGCAAAGTGGACCACGTAGTATATAGTCGCTGCCATTTGGCGGAGTGCGAAAATGTGTAAAACAAAAAAGTTTGCAACTGCAAAAATCGCTAGAATTCGATTTCTAGCGTGGGTTGTACATTAAGTAATGAAAGTGAAATGCTCTCTAAATATCTAACTAATTTTTATAACAATCTATAGAGAACTTTGTTAAATTAAAACCCAATTTACCTTGCCAGTCTTAGCACATGTAGTTTGATTTTGTCTACACTTCCGTAATGAAAAAAAAAACACAATATCTTTTCAAGTGCTACGACCTCAAAGATAATACATAATTACCTAAATAGTTACTGAACCTATGCAATTTGTCAATATTGTGCGACAGGCAGATAAGTTTGTGACTTTGTCTCGCCGAAAAAAAAACCGAAAAACGAAAAAACGTAACCCTATAGATAGGCAATATGTGGAGGACATTAGAAGTTGCAATGTTATCTGAAAATTAAAACACATTGACAGAGAACGAATTCTTAGTGCCGTCGCCTTGCCTACTTGCGCATTGAATTAGTGGAACTAATTACTTAATGAACAGCCCTCGCAACGTTGCTGTCGCTGTTGTCGTTTGTTTGTTTGTTTGGCTTTGCCTTTTCAACATATTTTTTCCGCTTGTTAGTTATGCGGCGAGGCGGGGCGAAGGAGTGTGTAGGGGACGCTTCATGCGCTAATAGTTGCCAGCCAAACAAACAGTTGATCAACATTTATGGGGTCGCAGTTGCTGCTGCTGCAACTCCAACGCCGCCAACCTTGGCAAAAATGCTGCGCTTGCTGCTGCGTTGGCGTTGACGCTGACGCCGACGCCAACGTTTACATTGCAGCGCACAGGGCTTTGTCAAGTACGCGTACATACGCAAGCAAATGGCCATGGAGTGGGTACAGTAAGAGAGAGCGCAAGAGTGGGAAGAGTGGGAAGAGAGCGAGAGAGGGGCGCATGGCTCATAAATTTCTTGCCGCTTTGCAATATGAAATATTTGCAGTATAATTGAATTAAGCTTGTGTGAGTCGCGCGCGCGCTCTCTCTCTCTCTTTCTCCCTCTCGTTCTGCCATATTTGTTGTTGTTGTTGTGTGTGTGCAGCGTACTGTTAATTTTTAATTCATGCTCATAAATAAGCAAGAAATTTTCATTAGGCAACCTTTGAAAGATAGCAAAAGCGCGCAAACTCATCAAAATTAGTGACAAAAGAGAATAGCAAAGAAAGCAACAAAAGAGACGACGAAATTTCTATGCAAATCTGTGCAGCATTGTGTGCGCGCATAATGAATACACTTAATATGCATATTCATGCCAATGCCATAAATATTTAACCAATGCATTAGCCAGGGCTGTAAACTGAAACTGTGAATGTCAAGTTCAAGCTTAAGTCGCTGTTAACGACAACCGATAAACAGCGAATATGTTAAGCCAAAGGATCAATATGCTGTTAATAACAGCAAAAGAGTAAATGTCAAATGCAAGCTTAAGTCGCTGCTAATAACATAAACAGCCAAAGGATCAATAAGCTGTTAATAACAGGAAAGAGTGAATGTCTAATGCAAGCTCTAGTCTCTGCTAATATCATAAACAGCGAATATGTTAAGCCACAGGATCAATATGCTGTTAATAACAGCAAAAACCGAGAGAGCGAATGTCAAATGCAAGCTCTAGTCTCTGCTAATAACATAAACAGCCAAAGGATCAATATGCTGTTAATAACAGCAAAGAGTAAACTTGAATTAACATAATACGGCAATGTAAATATCCTCTGCTTGCATTTGCCCACACACCGTTATGTTTAACCACGTCCGATCTACTTAAATAAACATTAAAGTGCATTAACACAAACACACATTGACACAGCTGCTATTTGCAACCTTTTCGAGGTTATACACTCTCGCAAAAGTTGACGAAGAGAAACAGCTGCCACAGTTGAAAACGTGTCCGAGAAAAGCACACATGTGGCAATAAAAATATGTTTTTTTTAATGTGTACACAACATTTCTAAGTGTGTCTTATCTACACGCATACACTGCGCGAAAAGTGTTTCAGCTACCACGTCAGAAGTTTTTGCAAAAAACTAAAAAAAAAAAAAACTAAATTAAAATACAAAATTTTCTATAGTTTTTTTTTTATGAAACGTAGCTAAATCCCAGCTTAAACTGCAAAGTCGCTTTCACTGAGAAAGAGTATCTCTGCGGCGACGTGTCGAAAAAAAAATCACTTAACTTTATAGTTTTTCTTTTCTTTCGAGTTTTCTATGTGGCTCTATGAGAGTGCGTAAGCAAAAAAAAAAAAAAAAAGCAACTTAAAGAGTTCTTTTTGCTGTTGTGTCGGTCGTGACAAAAACGTAAGTAAGCTAAAAATAGAAATACAAGAGACAAGTTGAAAGAAAACGCACACAAACACGAGCTTTGCTGATCATAAAAGGAAATGGGGGTGGATGAGGAGGGAGCAAAGAGAGAGAGAGAGGAGAGGGGGCAAGTCGAGTGAAGTTCTCAAGTCAAGTCAAAGTGGCTGCCAGAATGCTGCGTAATCATTTTCGGAAGTTTCAAGTAACAAGAGCGCAAAGATGAAAGAGAGGAGAAGGAGGGGGGGAAGCAAGAAATAACGAGAGCAAAACGAGTAAAAGCTGGTCAAATACGCGAAGGCGGCTACGTCAGCTATAGATAAGGTCTGCATGTCTGTGTATGTCTGTGTGTGTGTATGTGTGTGCAGACATTCCGAAAAATATAAACAATAACAACAATATAAGTAGAAACGGCGGCAATAGCTTAAAAGAAATAAGGCCAATGATGCTTGTAATTGTTGTAGCCACAGCAGACGTCAACTTGACAGCACTTGTTGTTGTTGTTGTTGCTGCTGTTGTTGCGGGCGTGCAGTTGAGGCCATGCAAAAGTCTCAAGGCAGCCATATTCACGCACCCTCTCTTGAGTCAAAGTGGAGTGTGAGAACGAGTGAGCTGAAGCTAAGGCTGAGGCTGCACACACAAAAAACGCTCTCAGCTATGAAAGAGCAAAGGAGCGCGGTAAAGAGAGAGAGAGAGAGAGCGCGCGCGAGGGGACCGCATACATAGAGTGTGCAGGCTTTGCAAGTGATTAACGTTTTATGGTCCCCTCGAGTGACCCGACTGGCGCGTGAATGGGCCCCTGGCTGTTGGCCATACCGTTAGCCGGGCCAATGCTGATGCTGTTGCTCTTGCTGATGATGATATGGCCCCGACAGAAGTCAATCAAAGCAACAAAAACGGCTACGAAATTACAAGAGGACCAAGTGCAGCGGCAAATGATTGCCATGAAAGGGTGCAAAAAGTTCACGGGGTAAGGTTAAGCGACTGCTGTATACCCTGTGCGGAAGAGTAAGTGTAACAGTAGAAATCCTATAGAATAAGAATAAGAATAAGAATATAGAAGGAGGTTTGCTCAGAATCAGCATAGCCAAGTCGATTGAGCCATGTCCGTCCGTCTGTCCGTCCGTTACGCGTCTGTGTGAACACACAGATCTCAGCTATTATAAAAGCTAGAGACACCAAATTTGGTATGAAGGTGTATAAACATCTCAAGCTCCTGTAGTTTATTTCAAATTTGAGGCTGCAGCTTCCTTACTTGTTTTTTTTTATTTCACCTATTTTTCTTATCAACTAGGTCTACCTAATTCCCCAGTAAATATTTGCGTATGTACACAATTGTTTTGGTTGACATAGAAAGCAGCGAATTAGCAAATAGAGCAACTAAAAGCAAAAACAATTTAAATAATCCAAATATTCTTCTAAATTTTAGCACAATTTTCATACTCTCAACTCTCTATCTCTTTCTCTCCCGCTCTCTCTCTCCCATTTCACACCCAGTTCTAGAGCTCTTGATGCGACAATAAAATCTCGTTATGCACACAGAATACCCTATATAAGAAGCGAGCAAAATAAAAAAAAGAATAAAGCAGCAGGAGGCGAAGTTGCATGCAACCGCAGCATGTGGCACCATGGGGAAATCTAGACACAGCACAGCATCCAGTTCCACTGTGCCACAATTCCCCCAACTTGCCAAGCTCTTCCAACTCACCATCTGTTCAGTTGTTCACTTGCTCTTTGGCTTTCCAGTTAGTAGCAGTTGTTGTTGTTGTTGTTGCTGCCACTAATCTTGTGCTTGTTGTTGTTGTAGTTGTTACTACTGTAGTGCAGGTGTTTTAGCTAGTGTGTCCATGTGTCCATGTGTGTGTGAGTAGTTTTAGTGCCTGACTCTGGGGGGATTTGCGCGCTTTTGATGGCTTTCTCTCAAACAACTTTGGACATTGCAACAACGATCTGGCTGGGCATATTAAAAGCGTCTAGTTATCTGTTTGTGGTCAACTGCCAACTGGCCCACTTTTATAGCTTCATTTGGCCAATGGCAGTGGCAGTGGCAGTGGCAGCTGCTGCTACTACAACAACTACTACAGGACTCCAACATGCAGGCAATTAAGCACTAAGCCAGGCTAAGTACACTGCGCAAAAAAGCCCAGCGACCTTCTATATGTAGATAGTAAATTCTTGGAAATTAAGCCATAAAATAGCATAAAGTTTTGAGCTAATTAACATCTTTGCAATAATATATATAGGTGGCAAATTCTTGGAAATAAAGCTATAAAATCGAAAAAGTTCAGAGATAAACACAGAGCAAATAAAACCTATGACTCATGAAATTGTAGAATTGCATTCAAAGAAAAGTAAATATTTATTTGTTATCAACAAGAACTGATAACCGAATGCAAGTCGTACAATCTAGCATACCCTGCATTGTCTTTCAAAAATTCCAATTTGAAATTTCTCGCTAAGTAAGCCAATTTTTTCTGCGCGTGCAGCATCCGCGGCTGCTATAAAGCGTAATGCAATCACATCGTTACCTTTCTCTCCCTTTTGCTTCCTCTCTCTTATGACTTCTACATTTGTTGGCCCTGGTCAAGTGATGAGGGATGGGCACTTAACATTAATTACAGCGCAAAGGCGGCCTTAATGCAGTTTAGCTACACTGTGCACAGTGGGGGCATAGTGCTTTTCTAGTTGATAAAAAGAGACATAAAAAATAAAAGCCAAGAAGAAGAAAAACAAACACATTTGCGAAATGCCCCTGGACGACGATAGTGTAGCGGCTAAAGAAGAGAGCAGCGGCGGGGGGGACAGAGCAAAAATGAGTGCATTGAGTGCAGAGCACAGAAAAGATAAGAGAAAAACCTGCGACAACACACAGACGCGGGCGCAGACACACACACATACGCACACGCAGACAGACAGAGCTGAGCCAACAAAAAGCGGAATTGCAACTGCTGCAGCTGAATTGATGATGAGCTACAGGCAGCAGGCGGAGAGCCAGAGAGAGAGAGGAGTGAGGATACGAAATTGGAACCGGTTTAATTGAGCGACCTCCAATAAGAATCAAGTTCACAACAACAACAACAGTAAGCAGAAAAGCCGCTAAGCGCATCGAAAACCGAAAATAAGCTTGGAAAGTTGCCTCCTCCCCGTCTTCTTGTTAATTAGATTAAATTCGGAGGTGGAAAATAACAAATAAACAGTAAATAACAGCACAATTTATTATTGTTGCTTTCTTTTGAATTTCATATTTTACCTTTTTTTTTTTGTTTTTGTTGTGTTTGTATTGTTACACGTTGTCGTCGCGCAGTCGACGTCGCTGTTGGCGTTGGGCAGCGCTCAAAAATTCCTGCAAACACACACACACAAAACGGAAACGTTGCAGAATTTGAAGAACAACGGCTGACGGTGGAGGGAGAAGGAGGATGAGGGGTAAAGGGAGGCGGTGTGGAGCCTAGGCGCAGGATTAATGCGAACACGTTTGCCGCAAAATGTGGGCGACCCGGTTTTATTTACACGTTGTATTGCATACGAGGCGCACAAACCGCGCCTGCTGCCGCTGCTGCTGCGCTGCCGCCGCACTTTCTTTCTACAGCAACTACAATAAATACATGTAGTTTTGTTGTAGGTATCAAGTGCCTGCGCGCACACAAACACACGCACAAACACACACGCGCGCTCGCACAAAATTTCTAATGTGTGTGTGTGTGTGTGTGTGCGTGCGTGTATTAGCACTTATTTCTCTGTTTCGTCGTTAGTTGGATAAACTATTTAAGTAATGCACACAGGAGCGCGCTCTTTGAGTTAACCAAATTTTCATTGCACTGCAAATAATTATTGAGCACTTTCAATTATAACGAATTACAAATTTATATATCATAAACAAACGCGTCTCTCAGCTCTCAGCTCTCGCGTCGTCGGCTTTATTATAATCTCTTGCAGCACAAAATGTACGAAGTGTTGTGTTTACGCTGTGCGCTGCTGCGATTCAATTGTATTGTGATGTGGCGCATATGTATTTTTTGATAATATTCGGTTTCTATTATACACAGTTGAAAAAACACACACACGGGGTATGGTGTACAAACGCTTAATTTGTATTAAAAAAAAAAAAAATACATACGAAAACAGAGCACGCCACGCGTCCGCACAGTTTGTTGAGTCGGAAAAGAATGAGTGAAAAACGAAAATGCATATCGATATATCGATAAGCATAATTTTTGTGTGCCTACGCGAAAGTAAACATGCTTGTCAACATCTGTCTTAACATGTTGCTAGTCAATAGCATAGTGTGAGTGCAAGCGAGATGGAGTTAGTATAAAAATGTTGCTACAGCTGTTGCAGAATGTTGCCCAGGCACATGTATGCAGTGCTGCAACAAGTAGAGACGGCAATTATTTAACAGCTGCTGTTAACAGCGCAGTTATCGGAAAACGATATAAAATGCGTCTGTTAACGCAAAAATGAGACTGGCGCTGTTAAAGGCAGTGCTGCCAGCTGATTTTAAACGGAAACAATGGCGCACTTTTTAAATTCAAAATTGAATTAGCCCAACTTTTTTACGATTATTTACTTTATTTTATTGTGTAAATGAAAAGACAATCGGCGTAAACTAATTTATATTTTATTTATCATTAAAATTTCACTGAAACACGATCAAAACTATATGCGACTTTACTTATGCCTGAGTTTCCAACTGACAACCAGGACTACCCAAAGGATTTACACATTTTCAAATTTCGTTTATTCTTAAAGCGCGATTTTGCAATCTTTCATTCCTATTTTTTGTTTTGTTTTGTTTTGTTTTTTTCGTTTTTGGACGTACTCGTATGCTTAACAAATTCAAATTTATAAACAAATACAGACAGATAAGACTTATGAGAGATTTTTTTACAAGGTTTCTTCGTTGTCCGTCGACAAACTAGAATCATATATATACCACACAGACATGGTACACATATACACATATATAGATGGATACGTCTCAATTTGTCAAAATTATTTCAAACATAAAATAAGATTGCAAATAAATTCGTGTACGTAAACATAACACAAAACAATGAATTTAGCGACACTAAAAAAATAGAACATTATTTTGCCGATCTTAAGATACGATACCATATAGATGATGTTAACAAACTCTTTACTTGGGCGATCGGGCCTGGCTGATCTTGTCCCTCTCCTCGTCGGTGAACTCCAGTATGCTCTCGATTGCCTGCAAATGACCCTGTGAGTTCTCCTTGTCTGTCAGAAAGTAGAATATCGCGCTCTTCAGGAACTGCAGCGTCACCTCCGGATCGACTCGGGTGCGATTCTTCTGTGCCTCCAAAAGACGACGATATATCGTCTATCGATAGTTTGCGTGCGTGTGTGTGTGTGTGTCGGTGTGTTCGGTTAGTGAGTGGGTGCAGGGAGAGACACGCAAAGAGAGAGGGAGAGAAAGAGAAAGGAAGAGAGAGTGCAAGAGAAGAGCTTGAGATTAGTAAACACGTATTAACATTCATATCGTTTGTGTGAGGTTAGGTTGCGCTAGTTACAAAAATATAAATCGAAATCGAAATCGAAATCGTAATGATATTTACATAAAGAACTCGATTCATTGGTGCTATGTATGGCATATGAACATATATATAATGTATATGTATATGTATGTAACACAGAGATTATTTATGGGAAAATGTATGAGGTTTTTATTTTTTTTCATTTTTTTTCATTTTGGGCTATAGATTTGTTGTCTAAGGATTATATTTTATATAGTTTTATCAACCACATGCTATAGGTAAATACTTAACGGTAGATTATATTATTTAGCTTTACGTGTGTGTTTGGAATTTACGATTTATCGGGTTTCCGGCTGCCATAAAAAAGTTATAGCAACGAAATTAGCATATCAAGCCGATGTGAAGATAAGGTTTTAATATATCTTAAAATATTTACATATTGAAACGTACCTCTAGATATATTGTATAATGATTCTAGATAAATCAATTGATTACGAAAAGAAATATCAAGCGAATTTCTTGCGACTTTCATATCACGAATTACCGAACCCAAGTTCTTCCAACCCCTAACCAACCCATTCCAAAAATTCCCCATAACTTACACAGAGCCCTTTTACCACACATGATGATGGCGCAAAATGGAAATGAAATGTGGAACATAGATGAGTGGGAGAGAGACAGATAGAGAGAGAGAGAGAATCCAGAAAATGTTCGTTTTGCCAATGGATCAGTAAATGAAAATTATAATGAAACTGAAGAATACTTGAAAATTTAGTACAATTTCGTTTTGGCAACAAAAATCATAAGTTTTTGGTTAGTAGGAGGGGAATTTTTTTTTTTTTTTTTTTTTTTTTTTTTGATTTTTTACGGATATTACAAACCTTACGCGCGCCAAGTACCCACAAAGAAATTGCCTCCTTGGCGGTGAGGAGAGCATGGTTACTGCCGCACTCTCTCATTCTACACTCTGAGGCCTACAAGAATAGTTTGTTGTTGGTTTTGGTTATACGGCAAGAGAATATAAGAGTATATATATTGAAAGAGTAAACGTTGTCAATTGTTAAGAGAGAGAGATTATACAAATCATATACGCAAAGCAAGAGAACACTAACTTCGATAACGATAATTGAAAAAGTGATCGATTTGAACTAAACATGCAGTTAAAACAATACAGAGTAAAAGAGAAAGAGAGTAAGAGAGAGCGAAATCAGCTCGCAAACTGTACTGAAACATTTTATATTCTTTTCTGTTGTTGTTGTTGTTATTATTGCATGCAGCTGCCACTACGTGACTGTACTTTTGCGCTACTTGAAACGAAAGAATTGTGTGAAACGGAAACGGAAACGCACGGAATGCAACAAGCGCAAATAAATGAAACAAAAAAAAAAACCAGTTGATGTACTTGAAAATCAAATCAGTTTTTGCATTTAATGTCAATTGTAATTGTAAAAGTAATTGCAATTGTTGTAGTTGATGAATTGTTGTTGTAAAAATTAATTAGGTTAATGTTAGGTTATGTTTTGCTTTTGCAGTTACTTAAGAGCTACGAAATGAAAATGTTGCTGTTGCTGTTGTTGTTGTTGTTTTTCAAATCTTCAATTAATTGCAGCTTTTTCAGCCAGGCAAAGCGCAAAAATTGAACTGAAAGTGGGACACGCACAGACACGCACGCACACACAAGCACAAACAAGCACACACACACACAAAATAAACACACACAATGTAATGTCGTGTTGTTGTTGTTGTTGTTGTTGCTGATGATCGCGTTGTTGTTGCTGATGTTGTTGATGATGATGAAGTTGTTGTTGTTGTTGATGTTGTTGATGTTGTTGTTGTTGATGTGTGTTGTTGTGGTTGGTGGTGGTTGTTGTAATTGTTGTGACGTCGAGATCACGATGCAACAAAATGCAACACACAAAACAAAACGGAAAATAGGATGAGAAATATATTGAAGAATCTTACGCGTATATTCTCGAGCTCGTCCTGTGTGCTCTGCAGCTGATGCAGCAGCTCGTTGATGGACACCTTGCTGTCCGGCTGACGCTGTGCCAGTTCCATGGCCTGCAAAAGAAAACAATGTGGAATCGGAACAGTGAGTCAGGGCTAGAGATGGGTAGCTTAGAGATGGAAGATGCAGAGAGTGATATCGATAACTATACCTGCACAGATAGTTTATAGAAAGAGATAGCACAAACACCGATAATCGATTACACAATTATCGATAACCGATTACACCAACATCGATAACCGATTACACAGCTATCGATAATTGCAAATTGTAATAACTGTACCTGATCGGCACGCGTCAGCCGCTCAGCCTCCTGCCCCTGCTGATACATATGCAAATACATGCGATTCTGCTTCTCCTCATGCTCGACCAGCTTCCTCTGCAGATCCTCCAACTGCTTCTCCAGCTCATGTATACGCTGCTTGGCATGCTCATAGTCGGGCACAATGTCCGAATAGCGTGTATTGCACTCGGCCAGCTTCAGCAGCAGTGCCTCAACCTTGTCGTTGTGCGACCTCTTCATGTCGCTGCTGGCGCTGTCCTGGGTGCGAATCAGTTCCTCGATGCGTTGCTCGTACATGCGAATCAGTTCCTGACGCTGCATCTCATAGTTCTCCAGGTGACTGCTGGCACCTGCTTCGGGTGTATCGCTTTGCGTTTGCGAATCCTTCGAGTGCACCGACGACATGGTCAAATCCTCAAAGTGACCCGAATCCGCATAAGAGCTTTGCATCTCTGCGGACATTTGCAACTGTTGATGCTGCTGTTGCTGCTGCTGCTGCTGTCGTGCCAGATGACGTGGACTACACTTGGCCTCATCGACCATGTCGACAATGGGCGATACATCCTGCGATGTCTTCAGTTCCGCCTCACGCACTGTCACCGCATCCGATGAGGCCGAACGTTCTTCGGGCGAGCTAAGCGATGCCTTAAACAGACGCAACTCCACGACTTCACGTGTCAGACGTAAGATTTCCGTATCCTTAGTCTCCAGATCCTGGCGTGCAATACTCAGCAACTCCTTGAGACGCCGTATCTGACGCTGTGCCCGCTGTGTCGGCGTCAGGTAATCATCGCCCACCTGCCCCGCATAGTTGGAACAGTGCACCACATACTTCATCTTGCGTCCACTGAAGGTGGTTCCATTTCTGTGAAGGAGTGGGAGATGTATCGTTAATATTAAGCTTGAAAGGGTTTCCCTCAGATTTTCAAGTGGAAAGATCCAAAATTTCAGAATTTTAGCACTCAAATTTTTTGAATCTAATACAATCTAGGGATTACCCCAATTTCTTCTTAGCCAGTCTAGAGGATAAACCCTAATTGGAATTCCCAACCGAAAGCGAAAAGACCTAGCTAGGACTTTGGGATTATCGAAGGGAAAACCCAAATTTCAAAATTGTAGAAACCATATTTTCTTTCCATAAACCCTATATTACTTCTCTGGTTTTCAATTCTTTCGATTATAACACAGACTCTTCCCACTTACCTGGCCACATAGGGATGCTCACAGGACATGGTGGAGCGACCCGAGGTTGTGGTCGCAAACGAATACATCGAGTCTAGATCATCATCCAGATAGGTGCTTGGCGAATCGGGTGTACCGGGTGGAGTTTTCGGTGATATTTTAGCTTCCGGCACTGTGGAGAGTTTCGTCGATGTGATCTCCTGTTTTCTCGAACCCTTCGATGCCGAGCGAGCACAATGCGATTCGCGGACACAGCTGTGACCCGCACCCGGAGTGGTTAGTTCACAGCACGATAATGTCTTCGGGGTCTTTGGCGTCGATGTTGCCGTCACGTTGGTAGCTGAATCTGAACTGCTGCCGTTTAACTTCAGCGACTGCAGGCAGAGAAGAAAATGCGTTTAGAGCGCGCGCGATTAGCGAATGCCAAATTGAAATGCGAAAAAATAATAAAAAAAAAACATGACTAAAAGCAAATACCTAATGCCAAATGCCTAATACCTTTGAGGCAACCAAGCAACCAGGCAACCCCCTCTTTTCCCCTTTTCGCCTTTCTTCCCTCCACCTATGCTAACTGCTTAATTTCTTTCTTTGCTTTCCCTCTGCGGTCGATCGCTGCGTCCAAATCTCTCAATTGCTTTGCTGCTCACTCGTGCATACTTGGCAAAAACTCAAAAGAGATCGCGTGAATACCCCCTGCAAAGTGGGTAAGGGGTAAGGGGTAGCCACTGCTACTGTGCTGTGCGAAGGGAGCAACTTCAGATAATATCGCGCATACCGTAACGCCGCCCCGAAAACAATTTGTTGTTATACATTTGCCAAACATTTCGAACACCGCAAAAAGCTTTGCTTACTTTCATTGTGCTCCCCCCTTCCCCTTCCCCTTCCCCTGCCTGCCCACTGTGCAACATTTTTGTGGTCAATTAACTGCCGATTAGCCAGTTGGTAGTGTGTGGAGGCAGGGGGCAGGGGGGGAAACCCAACAATGTTTATATGTATCTTTGTTTTTATGTGGTTAAAACGCTCGGACTGCATTTTCCGGTAGGCTTTGGCCACGTTTAGCTGATTTGAAGTTTAAATTTTAATTAAAATCGGATATAGTATATAACGATATTGTGTATAATTAACTAGAGTTGCGCAAGGTCTAAGAGATCGGAAGTGGAGTTGTCTCGTTGCGTTCAGAATAGGTTCATTTGAACTCATTCGTTAAGTGAACGAACGAACTTAGTCCCTGATTATCGTTCATTTGAATCGTTTCTTTTTAGTTTGCTTTAAACAAGCAATTTGTTTTGTTTACGGGGGCGTGGTCAAAATCCAAGATAAACTTGATCAGCGTGCAATAATAACATATATTAACAACCAAATTTGGTAGTCCTAGCTCTTATAATAGCTGAGATCTAGGTGTTCATACGGACAGACAGACAGGCGGACATGGTATATCGACTCGGCTGTTGGTCTGAGCCAGAAAATATATACTTGTTGGGATCGGAGATGTCTCCTTTGCCTGTTACATACATTTTCGGTTCTATGAGTAGCGTGTATAAAAATAGAACAAACGAACTTAGGCTATGAATATTGACTCAACTCTTATCGAAAGTATTAAGCTGGAACCGTCTTAAAATCAGCATCAATTGGGGAGTCCAACTAGCCATGTCCGTCTGTCTGTCCGTCCGTCTGTTGCAACGCAAACAAGTCTCTCAGTTTTTGAGTTATCTTGATGAAACTTGGTATAGATGTTTCTTATTGCTGCACGTTGTAAATAAGTCGGAACGAGTCGGATCGAAACGATATATCGTTAAGCTACCATAGAAACTATCGGCCGATTTAATATGTGGAGTAACTGCAATAACCTTCGGCGTGTCGAAGGTAGCCTTTCTTTCTTGTTTACTTTCGATCTATAAGGTATATAAAGCAAAGAAAACTTTGCTGATCTTCAGTTCAAGAAGATATAATTACTAACTATTGATATAATTTCTTGGAAATGGCTTGAAAAACTCCTGATTTCTAATGAAATAAGCAAAAAATCAATATATTGATACTTCTTCTTGATATCAGAAAGCTTTTTCACACTATTCAAAAGCTCCACACCTAGTTTCTATAACTTTTCTTTATTCTATGCAGTTCGCAGAAATACTTTCAATTTCTCGGATTTGTTCCAGTTCCACTGACAACTTAGCGCTCTTTCTGCAATTGTGTCAATTATAGAGTTGCCACAGCGCACATGTGCCACAAAGCAGTTAAGTACCTCCTTCTCAATCCCTCCCCCCACTCCCAACTCCAGCCATGTCTGTTGTGCTAAATGTGAATTGATTTAGCATCGAGTGGAGCTTTGGGGGCAGTCGTTGACCAAGTGGCAACTTGTCGTGGGCTTCGCTGCTATTGTCAGCTCTTTTGGGCCATTTCTTACCATAGTCAGCGAGTGCAACCAAAGCAGACAGCGTAAAGTTGCTTGCAAATCAGGTTAACTAGGCAGGCAGATAGAAAGAGAGAAAGAGGCAGAGCGAAATGGGGAAGAGGAAGCGAAAGAGGTGTGACTGGCAAAAGAGAGTGCGCGACGCTCCGAAAGGGCCCGCAGCACGTTCCCCCCCATGCATATTTCATAATCAACCATTAATGAGTTTCTTGCCCTATTTTTAATTGTACAGGTACTGGAAGAAAAACGACTAGCTAGAGTGCTACTTGGGCAGCTGATTCTTGCAATGGGTTTTACGCACGAGCTAACAGAGAGAGAGAGAGGGAGAGGGGAAAGGGAATAAGTGTAGAGCCCAGACAACGTAGAAAGATTACGACTTATGACTAGCTAGCAAGATTGATAGGCAGTTTAAGTCGAGCCCAGGGCAGTGGCTTAGGCAAAGAGGGGGCACGTTGGCAGGGCGGCACAGGTAGAATACGTTCAATTAACTGTCTTCTAACTATTTTTAATACAAGCTTTGCATAGAAATTCTTAAGCCCCCTTCGCGACTACGCCACTGGGCACTTGGTTACGCTTACGCACTTCATGGCCAGCTTTAACGCGTCCACTTAATATCAATTTGAAGTCGTCTAAAGTCACGTCGCATCAATTTAGCTCGGCTTAGATGGCACTAAGGCAAAAAATCGATGGCTTTACCTGTGCATGCATGCACGGACATGCACACACCGCACTTCACGTTTTTGGTCAAAATAGCCCAGTTGGCCCAGTGCCAAGACAATTCCCCCCCCCCCCCCTTCCATTGTCTGCAGCATTTGTCGCTTTTGGCAACGAGTTTTGGCATCCATTTGCCAAGTAATTTTTTATTATTTTTATTTTGCCTACTTTTCAGGGTCAAGCATAAAGGAAGATTTACCGTTATTTTGTGGCATGAATTTGGTAAGAATTTTGTATGAATTCTGTTTAAATTTTTATAGGAAGTTGCATGAAAGAATTGTAACATTTTAGGCTCCCCTTATTCATTCAATTTTCACAGTTATTTCCTGTTTTTGCGCCATTTCTCTTTATTTGCACTTTTCTTTTAGCCATTCACTTTAATACGCAACTATTTTTAACTCGATATCAATAAGTTATTGTTTATGCAACAAGAAATGTGTTTAAGAGGCCAACGAACTGAGCTGCGACAGTGAATGGGCTATGGCTTAAAAAACAACAACAAAAAGCAAAGCCTACTCGCTTAATTATACGTTGCAGAGCACGTAAAGCTCCAGTACGAGCCGCGGCTACAATTAGAATGCGTTGCGCTACGCACACGCTCACTCACACACACACACAAGTGCTGCTATTTACCTTTAATGAAATTCATTCACACAAAAGCCAAAAACTTAGCTTGACAAAACGCAAACCGAAAAAAAACAATGCAGAAAAAAAGCGCTTTCGCACGCGTTCACTTTGAGCATAAAAAATCAACTGAAACGCAAATCGCATGGGGCAGAGAAAATGAAGAAGATGCCCAAAAAGAAGCAGCCCAAAATACAACAACAACAACAACAACCCGACGTAGCCACAACCCTCAAAGCTGCTGACAGCGACAGCGACAGCCGCTGCGCTCTGTGTTGTGCATGGTGTGAGAGAGCGCAAGAGAGCGGGAGCGCAAGAGAGCGGGAGCAAGCTGGTGTTGAATTGGGGGGAGTAAACACAGTGAGAGCGCTTGAGTGCATGTGTGTGAGTGTGTTCCTGTCGCATTGTCAACACTTGCAAAAGCTGCGCCGCGCACTTGCATTTCCTCGTCAGCTGTTCGCTGCATTGTAAGCGAAACAAATCGGAATCGAAACAGTTTGTTGTAGTTCTTCTTCTTATTCTGCTTCTCCTCCTTGTTCTTTGGTTTTGTTGTTATGCAAACACTCACAAAACGCTGTCAATAATACATGAACTCGCACTGAGGGCAAGAGAGGCGCAAGAGCGCAAGACAAGCAATAACACTCGCTCGCGCTCTCTCTCTCTCCCTCTGTCTTTCTCTTGTTTTTTTTTTCACGTGTGCAAATATAAAATGGGAAATGGCGGTGGGAAAGAGAATGGCAAACTAAGCTGTAAATCATGCAAAGATTTAACTCAGACTGAAGCACTTAAAGTTGTAAATTGGAGAACATAGTAAATTAGATGAAAAGGGTTGCCAAGGTGCAGCGCAGGAACAGTGTAGCAAAAGTTTGTTAGCTGGGTACGAAATCAAGCGATTAAACGGATTGTAATTAATGTAAAATGTAATTAGGGTTTTTTAAAATTATTCAAATTGTTGGTTTTTTTACTTATTAAATTTGAAATTTCTTGTTTTTTTTTTTGATTGATTGCAGAAGTGTTTAAAATTCTCAAGGTTGTAAAATGTAAAAAAAATTGTGAATTTTTGTTTAAAAATTATATAAAAAAAATGTTAAAAATGTCTGCCCATTTTTATTTCCACAACAATTTGTATGTGGAAAATTGCAAATTTAAAAAAATTCCACAAGTTTGGTATACCCCTTTTTTTTAGTATTTTCAATGAACGAAAAGGTTACAAGCTTTTTAATCTGTAAATAAATCCTTTTTTTATACGATAAACCTATTTGTAGCCTATAGAAAGTCTGCATAATTAATGCCTGGCGCTATTTAAGTATCCTACAATTTAAAAGCCCCACGCTGTTGAGTCGTTAACCCCCACTAGGGCTATCGACTGCTCTGCCTGTAACCGGCATTAATGTGTGCTTTATGCAAACGACATGCTAGGGTTGTCAGGCCTGTGCCTGTGGGACTGAAACTGGACAATGAGCTGACACGCGTGTTACGTACTCTGGGGGGGCGTTTCTTTCCACCTATGTATTTTCAACTTACGTAGGTCAGCAGCCAAGACACTGTGCGGGGGTTGGCAAAAGTCACGCGCGGGTGTTGGTAGTGGTGGTGTTTGTGTGTGTGTGTGAATCCATAAATCGATAACAACTAGAGAATGTATGCCAAACTTACCATATTACGCGATGATTTTGAAGCGGCAGCCATGTTGTCCAGGCTGGTATGCTGTTGCAGCTCAGCTTTCTTGACGCTATCAAACTGCGTATCTCTGCATGCTGCACGTATGCGTGGTTGTTGTTGTTGTTGTTGTTGTTGTTGCACTTGCAGCACCTTAGCGTCGACAACGTCGCCTTGTGCCTGCTGCTGCTGCTGCTGCTTGAGCCCCAAATGGCACCAGGTACGATTACGCGTGAGCGATGTGGATATGGATGAGCTCGGCGTGAGCTTGGCGCGCGTACTGAAATCACCGGCCGACTGCGAGGCCAACTCTGCCTGCATTTGCTGTTGTTGTTGAAGGCCTTTTGTGCTGCGCAGGCGCATGGAGGCGGAACGGCGCAATGGAACAGCGGGATGTGGAATGCGAGTGGGAGCGGGTGCGGGTGTGGGTGCGGTTGTGGGTGCAAAGAGTGTTATTGTGGCCGTGCTGATGATGTCTGTTCCATTGCCAGACGTTTCAGCTGCAATTGTTGTCATCGTGCATTGCTCCTGAGGCCGCTGCTCGTGCTCGTCCTGCACTGATGACGTATTCACTGGCAACAACGACGTCATCGCTGGCGTTGCAGTTGCTGCACTCGTCTCTGTTGTTGTTGTTGTGGCTGTTGTTGTTTAGCTGAAACAAAAAATGCAAATTATTGCAATTGTTTCTTGTTGTTTTTGCACTTTCGAAAATTGAGCAATTTTTTTTTTCTCTTTGCTATTTATTTTCGAACTGAATGCACGTCTTAAATGCTTCATTATCTTAAACGCTCAACGGCTACAAAATAATTAAAAACTTTCCAACTAATGAGGCGCCGCAACTGCCTCCCCCCGCCCCCCTTGCCCTGCCCTCGCTGCGCCGCATTCAATTTGCACTGATTTATGGCTAATTTAGCAATAAAAAGTGAAATTCAAGTAACGCGACTTGCACGTTAGCTGCAAAATTGAAAGGAAAATGCAAGAGAAGAAAAACTTAACAACAATTTTTCTTAACGGTTCTGCGGTTTGGTTATGGATATGTTGGCTTACACACACACACACACACATACACGCGCTCTGCGGCTTGTTCTAATTACGTCAGTCTCGAAATGTTGCCTGAGGTAACTTACGAAAAGCAGCTGTGCACACACAGCTTCACACCCACGCACACACACACACATACAAGCGGGTGTAAGCTATACCACAACAACAACAACGAGCGCCTGTTGCAATCGACTATATAGCTTTACGTTCGTATCAATATGCGCACAATTACTTTTTTGGCTGCACAAACGCCGAAAGTGCCACGGAATCGAAAATGTAAACATCTTTTAGTATTTTTTAGCTTTTTTTTTTTAAATATTACCAATATTTACCTTTCAGTTTAAAATCGGTTTTTAATGAACGTGTACGTGATTGTTAGTGCAAGGCAAGTGTTGAAAAGCGTAGACAACAAATGTGTTCAAGTGTTAAAGTCGACGAGTAGATGATCTTTTATTTGGAATTTCTGAAATACGTTCCTTCGAAACTTCACGAAAGTTTCTTATTGTGAAAATAAGAATACAATTTTCAGAACTAACGCCATGTCAGCAAAATATACTATAAACAAGAAAGAAAGGCTACATTCGACACGCCGATATGGTATATAACCCATTGCAGTTACTCCACATATTAAATCGGCCGATAGGTTCTATGCAGCTTAACTATATATCTGTCCGACTTTAATAAAACTTGTATAGCATTTATTGGACATAATTAGACATATATCAGGAAAGTTTCACAGCGATATCTTGAAAAATGATTAAAGTCGGCCGATAGGTTCTATGGTAGCTATACGATATATCGGTCGAATTTCGTTCAATTTTTGACAGCCTTTAAAGAGCATACTTAGACATAAATCGGAAAAGTTTCATAGCAATATCTTCAAAAATAACACAATTCGACCGATAGGTTCAATAGCAGCTATACGATATATCGGTCGAATTACGTTCAAATTTTTGGCAGCCTTTAAAGAGCATACTTAGACATAAATCGGAAAAGTTTTATAGCGATATCTTCAAAAATATCAAAATTCGACCGATAGGTTCTATGGCAGCTATACGATATATCGGTCCGAACCGGCTCGTTCCGACTTATTTAAAGCGTGCAGCAATAAGAAACATGTATACCAAGTTTCACCAAGATAGCTCTAAAACTGAGTGACTAGTTTGCGTTGCAACAGACAGACGGACCGACGGACAGACGGACATGGCTAGTTCGACTCCTCTATTGATGCTGATTAAGGATATATATACATACTTTATAGGGTCGGAGCAAACTTCTGGCCAAAATGAATATACCATCTGCAATCGTATAAAAATGTCATGTGAGCTTAATGATATTGTGTAAAAGTTCGCAAAACTGAACATTTTTCCACGAATAAAATATCATATCATGTTACACCATTGGGTCAGGGTTGATGCGAGGCAGAGTGTAACCTGAAGCATATACCGAAATTCCCATGAGAAATTCAAAGTTTATAGAAAGTTGAAACAGAAAACTGAAATGATCTTGAGTTTTTTTTTAGCCGCAGGTAGATCTGTCAAAATGTTAATAAATCACTTTGAAGACCTCAACCACCATGAGGTTATCTATTCAGAACATTTTCACTCGCGCGATAATCAATGAAATAGTTTCACGACAATTAGTGAAATGAGTCACAAATCGTCGATTACTTTCGATTGCGAACAAACACAGAGCCGAAAAAAAAAAAAAATGATAATTGAAAAAAATTGCTGAAGACAAAGTTTTGCTCTCCATTAGGAGGGCCATATCGCTAGACGGGAAAGATTTCTTCGAGCTTCATCATTGTAAGTGTTTCCGCTAAGGTTCTTTTTTTTCTCTTTTTTTTTTTTGGACTGACAACAACTCAAGTGGAGTTTAGTTAGGCCATAAAAGGTCAATTTCACAGCTGAACAAACGTGTTTTTTTTTTCTTCTTTGTATTTTGTTTTGGTTTATCTTCGTTTTTGCTGTACAAATTGTTCAGTTTTAGTTAGTTGCCTGTAATTGTTGTTGACGCTTGATTTTTTTTTTTTTTTTTGCCACGTTTTTAACGAGATTTCGAGACGATATCTCGCGCTGCTGTTGAGCGCATTTCTTTGAACCCCAACGACAAGGTCAATGATAGCCGACCAGATACCGCGTGTCGACGTGCAGGAATTTGATCGGCAATCTACGCCGTTTAGTGACTGTAGTTAGGTTTTTTTTTTTTTTTTTTTTTGAAAATTAATACGAGTTTGGTACGCGCCGTGGAATGAGTCGATTAAGAGCCTCTCGCCCCGTAATAAGTACAGTGGTCGCTCGGTAATTGTTGGCAGCACGAAGAGGAATTTCATAAGGTATTTCATAATGAAAATTGTAGCTCAAATTGCAGATCTCGCGAACTTTCATTGCATGAATTTAAGACTTAAAAGTCACTAATTTTAAATTGATTAATTTTAAAAATAAATAAAAATAAAAATTAAAAAAAAAATAAGCAAATTAATAAAAAGAACATAGTTTTTGATTACCTTTAGCGGCGCGATCCCACTGTGCTACGCCCTCAAAACAAACCAACCTCCCCCCTTTTGGCAAATGTTGACACAGCCACTGGGTGTGCTTATCATGAGAGCAGGAGAGCGGCGAAAACAAGCAACAACAACAACAACAACAAAAATAATTTGGTTGTTGTTGATAAGCGCATAGGCAACAAAATTGACAGCGAATTGCCGTGGGCAAAAGCAACGAACTGACGAGCTGCGGTGTCAGCAGAAAACACAAAAAAAAAAAAAAAACAGAAAAAAAAAATAATGTAGAAATTGGAAATTAAACACTGTGTAAAGTGTGTTGCTGAAATTAAAATGTTTTTCAATACCTTTTTGGCGGATCGCAGGCGCACGACGAACACGTTGGCTAAGCGAAGATTGCACGGATTGGCGTGGCCAATTAACAAATATGAAAACAGAGTTTTAACTGTAAACGAGACGAGACGCGAGACGAGTGTGTGTGGGGCGAACGACAAAATGCAACTGAAAAGCCGCGGCGACGCGATGGTTGAATGGAAAATGTTTGTTGTGTTGCGCGAAGATGGAAAAGCGAACAAACTTTTCATAAGCTACTTTATAATGAGCGCGCGAGCGAGTGAGCAGGATGGAAAATGGAGTAGCCGGAGAAATGTTGCAATCAAGCTGCTGATGCGGCGGCGGCGGCTGCTGCTGCTGCTGCTGCACCTGGTGCCGACTGCGGCTGCGGTCCACCTTTTGACTTAGCGACCCAACGCTGGCATTTTAAATGATCTGTTTTTTGGTTGGGCTGGGAATCTGGCGGCAGCGCTGGCATTTGGGCGCCAGCGTTCCAAGTGAAAGGCAATGCAATTAATTGGCGCTACGTAGTTGGAGTACAATTGTTTTACCGCTTCTTTTCCCATTACAAACGCGCGCTTCTTTCTCATGGCATTTACATTTCAAAAAGAAAAAAAAAAGGTAGGCCAAGAAGTTGCTGCCATAACTGGCGTGCGGTCTGGCGGAACGCAATGTGGCTTGCTTAAGTTGCATTCATTAAAAGCGCGCGCGCGTTAACATTTAAAGCGTGCACATATGCGATATGCGATATTTCTTTATTATTGCATGCTGTTATCGATAGCGCAATATGTTAAATAATGCAATCGATAGTGGCTCACGCGAGCGCAACAGCTGTTCCCTACACAGTGTTGCCCTGACATCTGTTATCGATAACTCTACTATTACTTGCACTTTGCCGACGCTGACTGTCAAAAAAAAAGCAAGAGCAAGAGTTGCTTTGTATTTGTTGTTGCTTCAAGCAAAATTCAACTTAAATTAAGTAGAATATCTTTCAAGAAATACACGTTGTTTAAATACCCACAATGTAAGTACGCATCGAGAAGAAAACAAAGTGCCGGAGTTTAATCACATTTTCCGTTTGTTTTTGCAGTTAAGTCATGGATCGTTTGCTACGTTTAGGCGGCGCTATGCCACAAGCCGCTCCACCAACAGATGCACCCGTCGTGGACACAGCCGAGCAGGTGTATATCTCATCGCTGGCACTTTTGAAGATGCTGAAGCACGGTCGCGCTGGTGTGCCCATGGAGGTGATGGGTCTCATGTTGGGCGAATTTGTCGATGACTATACGGTGCAGGTGATCGATGTGTTCGCCATGCCACAAACCGGAACTGGCGTTTCAGTCGAAGCTGTGGATCCCGTCTTTCAGGCCAAGATGTTGGATATGTTGAAACAGACGGGGCGACCGGAAATGGTCGTGGGCTGGTATCATTCTCATCCTGGTTTCGGTTGTTGGTTATCCGGTGTCGATATCAATACGCAGCAATCCTTTGAAGCGCTCTCCGAACGTGCTGTGGCCGTTGTCGTTGATCCCATTCAGTCCGTCAAGGGAAAAGTGGTAATCGATGCCTTCCGTCTAATTAATCCGAATATGCTTGTCCTGGGCCAGGAGCCCCGTCAGACCACTTCGAATTTGGGTCACTTGCAGAAACCATCGGTGCAGGCACTGATCCATGGCCTGAATCGTCACTACTATTCCATCAGTATCAACTACCGCAAGAACGAATTGGAGCAGAAAATGCTGCTGAATTTGCACAAAAAGTCCTGGAAGGATGGCCTCACGCTGGCCGACTACAATGAGCACTGCTCCATTAACGAGGATACGGTTGCTGAAATGCTGGATCTGGCCAAGAATTACAATAAGGTAAGTGTAGAATATTTGGTTGGCATCTTCGGTAAATATGTTCTCTAGCGTGTTTATGCGATGAAATTCATGAACTCCGCGAGTTGCACACAAACAAAATTTAACATTACAGGAGAGTTGCCACCTTTTTTAAAATTATATCACTTAAACTTATGGGTAGCATTTTATACCCCGTAGCGCAAGAAAACGAAAAGCAAAACAAAAGGAAGAAATTCGACCATGTAACATCTTGTTATTGAAGGACATTTGTCCTTTTGCTAGGTAACCACCCCGGACTGTAGCTAATTTCAAAGTTGCAACCCCTAAAAATGCAATTTACATGTGTCGAAGCCGAAATGTGACATTGCATTGTTTCCAACCATGGAAAATACCCAAAATATGTTTTTTGGCTAATCTTATTATATCTTATTCAGTTCAAGGTTTTTTGCTATCCCTCGACAGCTATCTCTAGTATATCTATCATATTTTTTTTAATTTCTTTAACAACAAAAAACAACAATTTATTTAAGAGAACAACTAAATCTTTAACAGATCGTTTCAAGGTCAGATACTTAATTATCTTATGGGGTCAGAGCTCCGCTCAGCACAAAAAAAAAAAAAAAAATTACGCGAAAAAAATAAGTAACAAAACCGCGATCAGAATAGACGCCGTCTACAGTTCCCCCACCTAGTAGAATTCAAAACAAAACACACACACACATGCATACACGTATATGATATTGTATCTATGTGTGCGTGATTTCACAATGCACTCATCTTTCTCTCTCTCTCTCTCTCTCTATTCTATTTACAGTCTCTCGAGGACGAGGAGAAAATGACACCGGAACAGTTGGCCATCAAGAACGTGGGCAAACAAGATCCCAAACGGCATCTGGAGGAGAAGGTGGACAAGGTGATGCAGAACAATATTGTACAGTGCTTAGGCGCTATGCTGGACACGATTGTCTTTAAATAACTTAAATTGCATTTGCTATTACTGAAAAAGAAAGTAAAGAATAGAAAGAGCAGAAAACCAACCCCCATTTAAATCACTCTCCCATACATACTACTAAAATATTACAACAATAAAAACTGCTTTATGTTTGGAGCAAAAGTTTTACACAAACAAAAAAATGTATTTATTATTACACGGACAAAATTCGCATATTCAATACAAAGATACATACAGACAAATGTACTTATGTGTGTGTGTGTGTGTTTATGAAATTACTCAATTTTACTTATGATTTAGGTATAATAAATCTTATGAAACTTAAGGCTAAGCGGCCGCAGCAGCTGCGCTTAGCGATGGCAGCGACGACGACGACGACGCCGCCGCCGCTGCTTGCATTGCCAATGCTGCTGTTGTTGTTGTTGTTGCTGCTGCTTTTCTAATTAAAGATGGCGGACGTGTCATTTAGGCGCGTTCACCACGGATACGTCTGGCCAACTGAATATCCTTGGGCATAATGGTAACACGCTTGGCATGGATAGCGCACAAGTTGGTATCTTCGAAGAGACCCACCAAATAGGCTTCCGAAGCTTCCTGCAAATGAAATGTATTAAAATTTCCATTACATGACATGTTGAAATACATTGCGCCGCCGCCCCCCACCCCAGAAACATATTGCGTATTAGAGAGCAGAGACGATGCCATCTTCCCACCATTTTTGTAACACATTCCCGCCAAATTGTTTGCTTACCTGCAATGCTCCGATAGCGGCCGACTGGAAACGCAAATCAGTCTTGAAATCTTGAGCGATTTCACGCACCAGACGCTGGAACGGCAATTTGCGGATCAGCAACTCGGTGGACTTTTGGTAGCGACGAATTTCTCGCAGTGCCACGGTACCAGGGCGATAGCGATGGGGTTTCTTTACTCCGCCCGTGGATGGAGCCGATTTGCGGGCCGCTTTGGTGGCCAATTGCTTGCGAGGCGCTTTGCCTCCAGTTGATTTACGCGCTGTCTGCTTGGTACGAGCCATTTTATTTTAATGGAAAATTCCTTTTCTTATTTTTCACACAAGCAAATTCAAGCAAAACTTTTTCTTCTTCGCGGAAAAAGCAACGTCCGAACTGTACGATAACTTTTCAATGAATGAAAGGTGAGGGGTCGGGCGGAGACGATGCTGTTGCTGGATTATTTTCAACATTCGAAGAGTATCGATTAGAGATGTGACAATGAAATTAGTTAACTATCGAGTCATGGCATATTTATAGCGATTACGTAAGCTCTAAGACGAAGAATGAGCAATTAAAAAATAGCTTACAATATAAATTACTTATTTTGTTTGGTTTATTTTATTGATCAATATATTTTTTTATTAAAATCAGCTGATATTTTCCAGTGAAACCGCACCTGGATAGTGTTAAATCTAAGAGATGCCCAACCCAGGAAAAGCAATTGCATTTAAAAATTAAATAACTAATAAATACTGAGAGTACTGTACTAACATGATTGCACAAGTAAATGTAAATTATAGTTGCATCGAAATAGCTCAGCATACCAATTCGAAAGCTATCACAACCATCGTAGCTTCTACTTTGCACAATGATTCACTGCTGGCATCGATACTTTAAAGCATTCGATAACACATAGTGCGATAAGTGATATTAGCTGGAAACTGTTCGATAACTAGCCATCTCTTTCTAAAGTAGCGGTACTTTCAATTTTCATTTTGTGAAAAAATAATACAATTATTAACTATAAGTATTTTCTTATAGTTTTATAAAAAAAATGGACAACCTGCAATTCGGCACCTGCCCCTACAATAAGGACCACCGCGTTGTGCTATTTCGAATGCCCCGCCACGTTGTGAAATGCGCCAAAAATTACCGCGGGCCTTCGCTGGCGATCTGCAAATACAATGCAACACATCGCGTGCGGCCCGATCAGATGGAAGCCCATTTGGCCGAGTGCGAATACTACAAAAGGTTTTGCATGGACAGTACCCCGCAGATCGCTTTATAATCTCGTAAAGCCCCACCAACAACTTAGTAATAGTTACATGATTAATAACATCCGTTTATGAACTTTATGATCCACTTAAAGTGAAATAAATATAATTTTGTTATCATTTGTAATCAAAGGCAGTTTTTAAAAAGTTTCCTTCTTGTTTCTTTTTGTTTATAATATCTTTAAAGCAAACGCTATTTACACATACATATACATGCTCACTGGCATGTACACATACACATCAATACATACACAAGAACAAGGATTGCACGTTCGACAAATTGTAGGCACTTTTTCTACACTGTAAAAAATCGGACAATGCCCAATGAAAGTAAAGTGTGTTAGCACAAGATGACGAGACCTATTTACAGATAAAGCCTATGAACTATAATAGATTCTCATGGATATTGTTACACTATATCATCCATTTCCAAGTCGGTATCACCTGTCTCATCCAACAGCTTGCGATTGTCTTCTTTCTCTTTAGTCTTTTGATTAGAGGTAGCCTCACTAAGCGTCGCCGGTGGACGCACCTTGCCAAGATTGACAACCGGACTTTGGGTATACAAATAGATGGCATACGAGACGACAGCGATCGCCAGTGCGGTGTTCATGTAGATGGGTATGGCAAACAGGAAGTAGCACAGCACGGCTGTAAACAGTAACTCCAGTGCACTGGCGAATGTCTTCAGTATGGAGTTCATATACTTTAGAAAGAAACTGGTGACAATGCCAATTGCGGCATTGTTCACAATAATGATGATCACACTGAATCTCATAATGCTGCCCAGATTATGAGCACTGAAGGCGTCAAGCAGCTCACCGCGTAGCAGCAGTATGACAGCATTGCATACGATGGAATCAAGGTACATGAATACGTTCTGCACAAAGATGTTCACCTCGGCGCCCTTGTCCTTCAGCAGATACTCATTGTACACACCGGCCAGGCACGAGCAAATAGTTTGCGCCAAGATAAAGACGGCACTGATGCTGAAATCGAATCCCGTCATATTTTTAGCCGGCGTTTGCTGTGATACATTCGCTGTTCCAGCAGCTCCGGCTGCTTGTATCGCTGCTGCTTCACTATCATCGTTGGCATCACCATACAGGCTGTTCAAGTTTACCTGCTTTACCATGCAGCCAAGTGTAAGAAGTATCAATGAAATCCATTGACGTTGTGATAAATACTTTTTGAATATTATCTGAAACAGAATCCCTGTGACGACGACGCGTAACTGTAGCAGCAGATAATATGTAGTCGGATCGAACGTGGCGAGATTCACAAAGGCGAGATTGTTGTACAGGCAGTAGAGAAATGCGGGTACCATATAAAGAGCAAGTACCTTGCGATCTTTGCTCACATTCCGTGCCAGGGAGGACAGAGTATTCCTAAAAAATAAGTTGGGCGTATGAGTTGGAGTCGTTATCGGATACAACATACTTACTCTCTGCAGTAAAGACACACGGATACAATTAGCTTGAAGACTTCGGTAAGCAGCACAACAGTCACGGTATTATAGCTATAGGAATTATTTGTTTCTTGCGATGCTGTCACAAAGATGCCTGTCGTATTAACAAGAATTTATTAATTAAGCATTTATAAATTGATATACATTGTTTTTAGCTTACCTTGTCCAATGAACAACGACATATACAATATAAATATTATAAAAGTCAATTTTGTGGGAAATAGTTCACGCCAATTAGTCGTCATTTTGCTATATTTTCTATGTATGTGATATTTGTCAGCGCTGCGAATTCGTGACTGACCGCCAAGCAAGTTGTTTTAGATACAAGCTGACGCTACAATCAGTGAAGAACACTTGTTTCCGCCAAGCAGCGACAAGCTCAGCACTTTAATTTCGTTTCATATAACTGCGATAAACAAAACCTATTTTTTTGTGGTTGTTGTCGCTGCGGGTGAAACAGCTGACCAGTCGAAATGTCAGTGCTCGGTAAGTTTGCCAACTTTCAATTGGTGTTGTATAATTTGTTTTTTCACACCGTTTAGTAACGCCTTAAATTTTTTGTTTAAATCAGCGCTGACATGTTAGCCAGAAACGAATTGATTGACAACTTTCGATATGCTTACATTGAGAAAATATATTTTGAATTACTAATTGCATTATATGCTCTTTTTTTTATTACTGACTCATATTTTGTCCTATAAACTTGGCTAACTATTACTCTCTTTGGACCTTCCCTAATCGACGATTAAATTATAAGAAAATTAGATTACCGTTATAAAAACTTTAGATATCAAGCAACGACTTAATTCAAACACACCTCATTCTTTCTAAATTCAAACAAACTCAAGCTGAAATTTTGTTCAAGCATCTTAGATAAACGATAAACTCTTTTAATTTGTTATCGCCCGTCAGAGCTTCTGTCAGCTGAAAGTGCTGTAAAATTTGCTTTAGACTGGTGTTAGAAAACGCAATTTTGTGCTGTGCGACCAACTTCACGCCTTTTCTTTTCTCTTTCGTCGTCGTCAAAATGGCAAACCGCGGTGGTCGTCATGCTCGCACTGAGGAATCAGATAATACCATAAATTATGTACAATGCGATGGCTTGGTAAGTTATAAATAAGCTCCATACATGGCGGCATGTGTGTGGCACAAGAAATGCACTAAACAAATGGCCAAAGTCGGTGTTTTCCTATGCCACGCGCTTGGGGCTTGCCTATGTTTTGTGCATGTGTGTGGGTGAGTGTAAATAAAGAGCACGCCAGACTGATGACAAATCTTAAGAGAGAGAAAGAGTGTGTTGTTGCCATTGCCGCTGTAGCCAATATAAAGAATTCCTACTAAATTGTTTGTTTTCCCGCTCATTTAGGCCGTCATGAAAATGGTGAAGCACTGCCATGAGGAGTCCAGCAATATGGATTTGGCCCAGGGTGCTCTGCTCGGTCTGGTCGTGGACAAGTGCCTGGAAATTACCAACTGCTTTCCATTCCCCAAGAGCGGTGATGAGACCATGGACGAGGAGATGTATCAACTGACTGTGATGCGTCGTCTGCGTCGTGTCAATGTCGATCACTTACATGTGGGTTGGTACCAGAGCTCCGATGTGGGCAACAGCTTGTCGCTGGCGCTGCTCGAGTCGCAGTACCATTACCAGACGAGCATTGAGGAATCTGTTGTGGTTGTCTACGACACACAGAAGTCTTCGCGTGGCTTCCTCTGCCTGAAGGCCTATCGCCTGACACCGCAGGCCATACAAATGTACAAGGATGGTGACTTTACGCCCGAGGCATTCCGCACCCTGAAGGTTGGCTATGAGAGTCTCTTTGCCGAGATTCCCATTGTCATTAAGAACTCGCCGCTGACGAACATCATGATGAGCGAGCTCAATGAGTTGCTGCCCGAGGATAAGGGACACAATTTCCTGGATTTGGGCACTGCCTCGGTGCTGGAGAATCATATGCGTAGCCTGATTGAGCGTGTCGATGAGTTGTATCAGGAGGCTGTGCGTTACAACAAATACCAGCAGGTGGTCTTCAAGCAGGACACGGTAAGTGAATGAGCTCGGATCACTCTAGGTATTTTGTTCATGCATGATGTACATATATTTGTGTATTTCAGGAGAAACATCGCGCCCTGGCCAAGTTGGCGGCAGAGAATGCTGTGCGCACCTCAAAGGGTGAGCCCACTGTGCCCGAGGAGGAGGTCATCAAGCAGTTCAGACCCATGCCTGTGCCGGCTAGGCTAACGGCCACCATTACCTCTGGCCAGATCAATACGCATGCGCAGCACATTGCCCAATTCTGTTCGCAATCGTTGGCTAAGCTCTTCATAACCGAATCACTGCAGAACGCTAAGGAAACCAAGGAGATCAAGTAGTTTAGTTTATTTTACAACAAATTGAAAGCAAATCTATAACAGCAACAGCATCAACAACAACAACAACAACAATAAAAACAATCCCAAACTTTGCAGCTGTGTGTAAATGCGGCTGCTGAGCGAAATCAGATAAACTCCCTTATATTATGTTGTATATATGTATACCTCTCTTATTCACTCTTTGGCTCTCTCGCGCGTGTTGCTGGTGGTGAATTTTTCCTTTTGGCTCTGTAGCTTGTTTGCACGGGGCTCATTCGTTTCATTTTCCAGCTACAGTTTGCACGCAATTTTGCTTTGGCTTTCGCTCAATACGTTTTCGCATTTCGCAGTTGCTTTAATTAGTTAAATAAATATAAATAAATTCAACTGCAATTGTTATGGCAAAATGTTATCCTACGACCTCAACGAGCGTCTGCTGAGTGCCGTGCATAATGGAGACTTTGGCCAGGCGCTGGACTGCATTATCGAAGGCGCCCAGGCCACCTACGTCTCGTCCACGTGTGGACGCACCGCTGTTGGCACCGCTGCCCTCTTGGGCGATGCTGAGCTGCTCGAGCTGTTAGTTCAGTCGTGCGAGGAGCCGCAACTGAATGTTAACTACAAACACGGTGAGTGAGTGCAACGACACAAGCGGACGACAATGGCCAAAAACCAAAGGGAAAGGCTGGCCAACAGCTGCAGCTGCGGCGGCGGCACAGAAAATCAATTATTTTGGGGGTGCTATATACGCGCGCGTATACACATATTATAATGTATGTATGGAAATTGTTTACAACTAAGTTGATGTGTGCAGCCATTATAACACAAGTTATACTTGCATCTGCAAGATACTTTTATAGCTGCAAGCTGGGTGAACATATTTACTAGATACTTATGCACTTTGTTGTCTCAACAAGCATGTTTTACGTCTCACGTTGAAGATACTTTTATATCTATGGGTACTTTTGTATCTGTAAGTTTGTTGAACGCATTTACAAGATACTTACGCACTTTAACGTTAAACCTTATGCCCTTAGGTATAGTTTCGAAGTCGCACGGCTAAGAAACTTGCATATCCAAAGATATTTTTGTATCTGCAAGTTTGTTGAACGCATTTACAAAATACATACGCACTTTGTGGCATCTTTTTTACGTTATACAGCTTTGATATATACTTATATATCTACAGATATTTGTGTATCTACAAGTGAGTTGTAGGTATTTAGAAGAAACACGCGTACAAGCCAAATTTCTTAACTGACTTAACTTTTTGATTGCTCTGATCGATCTTGGTGCTGCCTATCTCTCTCTCTCTCTCTTCACACTATACTACTGGGGTAGGTATTTGCCCAGTCCATTGTTTATTTATTATTTTATTTTAATATTTTTTATTATTAAGTTCAAAATTTTAAAATGCAATATAATTTATTTTAATTATAAAATTTATTATTTATTATAATTTAATTTAATTCCAGGGAAAAAAAACAAAATTTCTAGCCGATCCAACATTTGTTGCAATGGATTGGGGAAAACCCAGAAAAACCCTATCAGACCAGAAAAAGTTAATATTAATTATAACGATAAAGTATTAATGAGTTAAGAATAGAATTTTTTATATTAGAAAGAGAGGACTTTAAGTTGAAAAGTCTAAAAAATTTATTATATTGATCGCAGAGAAGACGGAAAGGTTCATGCAAGCTATAATTATGGCTGAAAATTACGGGTTAACTCTAGAAGAACACTAAAGTTAAGTTGACTGAGTAAAGAAGGGGAATCGATCTCAAATCTTATAAGTTTTATGTTAACAAGACACTTAACATAATACGACGGTTAGCTAAGGAAGGAAGAATTATTTAAAGAATACGGATAGGATTGCATAGAAGGAGTATAGGCTAAGCAAACAAATTAATCCGAAAATCGAAGGGTCTTCCTAACTGATTGCCTTAAGGGTAAGGGTAGATCGTCAATTCGTTACGTTTAGCTGCGTTACAGCGCAATTTTGTAGCACAGTGTAATGTTTTTAAATGACCCAAATTGGTTTGGAAAAGAAAAAGAAACCAAATAAAAATAGAATGAAAAGAAGAATGGGAAATGAAATAGAGCGAGAGAGAGAGAGAGAGAAAGAGAGGGTCAGGTGCCTAACCGGTTGACGATGCAATTGCCACCTCTACCTTTCAGTGTGCTTGCCACTCTCTTGGGTGCACGTAGTATGGAAATGAAAGTCATCAGGGCGAGCTGTGACTAAGGTGTCTATCAAAATGTGTTGAAGGATTTCCGTAGGAAAATCAAACTTATCATGGACTATTCTGTTTTGCTTCACTACAGCGCACGCAGATACGCTTGAGATTGACAGCACACCGGAAGGCATGGAGAAGCTGGAATGGGTAGATGAGTTTGAGGGCGAAAGTTGGGCAGTGCATGAAGGAGATGGAGGCGCCGGCAAAGGTGGAGGAGGAGGAGGAGGAGCAGGAGATAGTGGAGAAGGCGACGACTCGCAACTTTATCATTATTATGCCAAAACCTTTGAGAGAACGGGGGAATTCCTGAGCAAATGCTGTTCAAACTGTCGACAACAGGATCCGCATATCTACGACTCCGAACTGGCCACGCCACTGCACTACGCCGCCGCCTGGGGACATGCCGAGTGCGTGGCTTTGCTGCTCAAGCATGATGCACCCATTAATGTGGTCAATAGCGAAGGTTGCACGCCCCTGCATGTGGGCGCCGGCTTTGAGAAGGTGACGCGCCTGCTCATTCAGCATGGAGCTTTGGTTAATGCCAAGACCCTTAGCGATGGCAAAACCGCACTCCATTTGGCCATCGAGAATCGCGCGAGTAAGTCAGCTCATCTGCTGCTGCAGACCAATATGAATATCAACGAAACCGACGACGAAGGCGAGACGCCTCTCATGCTGGCCATTGTATGCAATTTACCCAAGTTGGCGGTGGAGCTGATCGAGCGCGGAGCACGCATCAATCTGCAGGATAAGCGTGGCAGCACCGCCCTCTACTTTGCCGTAATCGGACGACACATGCAGCTGGCCAAGATGCTGCTAGAACGCGGCGCACGCCGCCTGCCATCGCATCAACTGTTGCATCAATGCGTTGGGCCGCATGCTGCAGATCGTGCCATGATCGAGGTGCTGCTGCTCCATGGCGACAATCTGAGTGTGCGCGACAGCGACAACTGCACGCCCATCATGCTGGCCATACACCGCCAGCTGCCGGAGCTGCTCGAATATCTGCTGGATCAGGCCAAGCTGCAACGCTGTCAGGGACTCTATACAGACGCCCAGGATGAGGGGCTGCTGCTGTTCGCCGTGCAGCAAATCGAGGATCTCTATAAATTTCGCGCTGTGTTTCGTGTGTTGCTCGCCAAACTGCGCACCGCACGCCGGGACCTGTATCGCTTCAAGGCACCCACCTTGGTGTGTGGCTTCGTTTTCCATGAGACGCCGCTGGCACGCGCCATCAGCCTGCATCGATTGGACATAGCGCAGCTGCTGCTGCGTGAAGGCTGCAATCTCTCACAGATCTGGGGTCAATCCGTGCTCGACGAGCTGCGCTCGCACATTGTGTACCATCAGCGTTTGGCCTTTGCGGAGTTACTGGGTAAGTGTAGCTGCAGGCATAGCTTACAGTGCCTCATCGCAGTCTTCCTCCTTCCCTTTTGCAGTTCACATGGGCTTCAAGTTTCCAATGCCCCTGAAAGATACCAGCAGCAGCAGCAGCAACAACAACAAACGCCCCGGTGTGATGTCATCGGCCATCTTTGATCAGCAATTGCAGCAGCTGCACATGCAGCCGGCCACACTGCAATCCCTCTCCCGCCAGGTGATACGTCGCGAATTGTTGCAGCATCTGCAGCAACCGAACTCCCCGCTGCACACACAATATCCGCCCACGGCGCGCAGCTCGACGCTGGCGCGCATTGTGGACAAGCTATGCATTCCCAGCTCACTTAAGCGTTATATCAGTGAATTTTCAGATGTGCCCAATATGCACGGTGGCGCAATGGTCAGGCACATGACACCCGTTATCATACAATCCGTAGAGATCTGGGATTAATCGGATACATAGTTTTACATAGTTCTTAAAAAAGTAACTATAAATTATCCATAGCAACTAAGTCACGTGGCGGCACATTATTTATAGAGTATGTATTTATATATATATATATAGATGTGTATATGTATTATCGATACTTATGTTTGTGTATTAGCTTCGACAATGCCAAAGATTCTACTTATCAAATGGAAATTTCGGATAACATTGCAAGAATTTCAAACATTTTTCATTTTGTTTTTGTTTTCGTTTTTAGCGATTAGACAATAAAAATAGGAAATGGAAAATGAATAAATTGAATAATATTCATTAAATTAAGGGGGAGGGGGGATAGTTTCTTTTGACATTTTTGCGCTTACAGTTTACACTATACAACAACAAGTACTACATAACCGATGTAATTGTCTAGAGACTACAAATGTCTGTCTGTATATGGGTCATTTTCATGTTGCCTTCGAAGAATATCCACAAACTTATCGAGCTACGAAAAAAATATATGTCTGCATAGGTATTTGGGGGGGGAGTGGGGGTTATGGTTATGGTGCCGGTCCCGTTTTAGGGTTTAAGCAACAGCTTGAAATCATCGTTGGCATTCTCCATGATGTATTCGAATGCGATTTTATCCTTCTTATCCTTGAGCAGCTTTAGCTCGGGCTCCCGTTTCAATAGATAGCGACACACCTCCAGCTGATCACGCAGCGCTGCACGATGCAGGGCACTCTGGCCGCACTCATCCTGCAGCAACAGATTCGCCTTGGGCTGCTCCGCCAGCAGCTTAACAATGCCCAAGTGACCTGGAAGGGAATGGAGAGCGTTAAGTCTTGTTAGCTGGCTAAAACCCGTCAATTGACTTACCCATCATGGCGGCGCGATGCAGCGCTGTGGCACCAGCCTTGGTCACCGCATTCACATCCACCTTGCCCTCGTCCAGCAGCACCTTGCAGATTTGCTCGTTACCATTGCGCGCGGCATAGTGCAATGCGGTGTAGTCGCAATCATCGCGTGCCATGGCTTGACCCTTTTTGATGAACTCACGCACACGCTCCACTTCGTTGTAGATGGCTGTCAGGGGAAGAAGTTAGATAAGCTGGGATTAGGTAGAGCTCAGTTTGATATGGAGAAAGTAGGAAATGATTTCAATCTTCAAGTTGAACTAGTTCTAAAGAACTTAAGGCAACTCTGATAATGGATAAAACTGAAGTGATCTACTTCAATGAGGACGCGATCTAATAATGGGTTAGTCATCGATCCTATTTGGGGGAATCAAAGTACGGTTAAATTTGAAGTGATTTCAATCTTTCAGATGAACTAGTTTAAGAGATCTTTAAGGCAACTGATAATGAGTAAACTGAAGTGATCTACTTCAAAGAAGGGGACTCGATCTAATAATGGGTTAGTCATCGATCCTATTTGGGGGAATCAAAGTACGGTTAAATTTGAAGTGATTTCAATCTTCAAGTTGAACTAGTTCTAAAGAACTTCAGGCAACTGATAATGGATAAAACTAAAGTGATCTACTTCAATGAAGGGGACTCGATTTAATAATGGGTTAGTCTTCGATCCTATTTGGGGGAATCAAAGTACGGTTAAATTTGAAGTGATTTCAAACTTCCAGATGAACTACTTTTAGAGATCTTTAAGGCAACTGATAATGGGTAAACTGAAGTGATCTACTTCAAAGAAGGGAACGCGATCTAATAATGGGTTAGTCATCGATCCTATTTGGGGGAATCAAAGCACGGTTTAATTTGAAGTGATTTCAACCTTCAAGTTGAACTACTTTTAGAGATCTTAAAGGAACTGATAATGGGTAAACTGAAGTGATCTACTTCGCGAAATCGAAATGAATAGTGAATATTCTAGAGAAAGTATAAAGAGCTTATAGATCATAGTAGTAAGCTCAGATATTTCAATCCGTTTTCTATTTAGCAGAATGAAATCTAAATAACTTGAAGGAATCCTCACGACAATTTTCATTCCCCAACTCACCTGCATTCCAGATGCCGCGATCGAAGTCCATGTCGCTGAGCGTCTGCTGTGCCGGCTGCGATTGCTTGTGGCATTTGCAATTATCCGCGCTATGTTGATCCATTTTTCCGATACGTATATACGACGATAAAACGCTTGAGACTTGATTTAAAAACTGTTATGAAAATCCGACTGACTGACTCTGACTTGATTGACTAACGATCGTTAGTGCTTCGCTTCGCTTCTAGCTATCTTTCTATCTATACTGTTTACTGTTCTCTAATTCTGTTTAAACCTCACGCTGCATTGTCCAACAGATTTCGGCTTCACCGCAACTGCAAACGACCTTATAGCTCAGCTGGGCCAGGGTATTCAGCATGACCATGGGTGGCACGGCACACAGGACGCCATTGACGCAACTCTTGACCGACAGACGTTGTGAGAGTGCTTGAACTTCGGCTTGATTCAAACCGAATACAGTGCAAGTGTAATCGTGCAGGGATCCCTTCACTGTGACATAGGCGAACGTGCCCTCCGATTGCAGTATGGGCACCGGAATGGTCACAACATTGGGCGAACAATTGGGTATGACAGATGTGGCCGACGGTATCGGAGGTGGGCACTCGACAGTCTGTGTGGATTCCTTCGGCGCCGGCTGATCGCTCATACTATACGCATATGTATATATCTATTATATATAGGAAAATTATACAACTACGAAAAGGTTCGCGTCGACTGGTGATTCCTTCTCTGGTTTCGATTTCGATACGGTTTTGCTTCTGTTTTGGTTTTCTTTTAGGTTGCTATAGTTTTACCTTGTCTATACACACACACACGCATACACACTACTATAAATACACATAGACATGCACACAGTTCACACACGCACGCACAACTAGAAAAGTAAAGAGTTCTGGGTGCAGCTAGGCTGATTGCAAATTTTGATTTTTTTTTCTTCGGTTTTTCGGTTTTTACTCAGGCGAGTCAACCTTGTGATAATTGCCTAAACTGGCTGCCTCACGTCCAATATTTGATAGATTCTCTCGCACTACGGATACGGTTTCGGATTCGGGCTCAGGTTCGTCGAACTCCTTGCGCATGGTCCACATATATTCGTTGTAGTCCTGTTTCACTGCGGTCGATGAGCTTGCCACAACACGAAAGCCCAAAATCTGAAAATGGAATAGAACTTGATTAGTTTGGATTCCAAAGAAATCTATAAAATGTATAATATAATTATAGTTGCGAATCAAGTTTCAGTTCTGGGAAAAGTGTCAGGTTTGACTCCTAAGCCGCAGGAAAAGCTCATGTTTTTTGCATGATTCATTTCACAAAAGGGTGTGCGCTAGACTCTCGGGCAATAAAGTTGGAGGTACAGCCAAACCTACACTATATAGGTATAGCTATATGCAACCCCTTGACGTGGATACGATGGGCACAACATGCCCAGCATAGTCATTGTCAGCTAATTGTTATATATTATGAAATAGGCAATAACAGAAGCCAAAGTAGTTAAAGATATATCGTATATAGCTCTACAGTTCTTATAGACTATCCGAACTTACCTCTAGTGCCGAAAGAATGCGACACGGATGCACCAGATAGACAATTGTGGACTCGTCACTGTAGCCGCCGCATGAGAACTTGTTCAACTGCTCAATATCGTCAGCTGAAAATGCCGGCAAAGGGTTATACTTTAGCTTCTTATCTAGACTTTTCGAAAATTTATCTAGGTGTACATGTATGTGTGTGTATGTGCGAGTTTCGGCTTAGTTTTGTTTAATATGCCATATTTTTTTTGCGTTCAAGTATGACAAGCTCTGTACAAAGATAATAATAATATACACCGAGGGGCCCCATCAGCATGACGTCAGCTCCCACTGTGTGTGCGTGTGTGTGTGTGTCTGTGTTTGTGTGCGTGCTAATTAGGCAAAAGCCCAGAGCGGACAGTGCGCTAGCAACGAATTTCCATGAAAATATTTAAGCTGCCAAAGTGCATTGACTTGGCCGTAAAAGAAAATATGTGCATTAACAAAAAAAAAAAAATGGAAAACAACAGATGAAGTAAATAAAAATCACTCGATGTATGCCTCACCACAGTGCCAGAGCAACAAAAGAGAGTAAGACGCAGTTCAACTGCACTCAGCGCGTAACGGAACGAAACTGACGGCAGCTCAGCGGCTCAATGTGCGACACAAACAAGATATAATAGAGCGAAGAGTGTGAGAGAGCGCGACGAAGCGCAGGCAAGAGAGTAAGAGAGCGGGGGGCGGGCGCGCAGGCAATTGCATAGTTGCTCTCATGCCGAAACTGAAATGCTCTTTTATAGCTTCTTTGCCATAAACTGGTCGAGAGCTTTTAAGCTGCGATTGCATAAGCTTAGCTTAGCAAGATCCGCGCATACAAAAAAGCTTCCTCTGCAAGTCTTTAAACAAAGCCTGAGCATAACAAAAGAGACAACATCAAAATAACTGAATAGTTTAGTAAAATAGTCACCCTCCAAAACGGGTGGGTATAATTAAGTTAGAGTGTATTACATTTCATTTGCAATTTTCGTGAAAAGCAAGATAAGATAAACTGCGTAGCATGCATTGTTTTGCAGGGAAGCCACTGTAGGCAGAGGCCCTACTACGCACGCACACACACACACACACAAGCACTCTTATACACACAGTCAAGGCCAGCCCATTGAGAAAGTAGTTGGGCCGTAAATTGTGAAACAAGAGACTTAATAAAACTAAAAACTAACGGCACCTCAAATTTGTGGCTGATTGAGCATGCATGTGTGTGCGTGTGTGACGAAACACTCTTCAAATTAATTGTGTCGCGCAGTAAAGCAAAAGAAAAAAAAGAAAAGAAAACATAAAACCGATACTTAAAGCAGACGCAGAAAATCAACAATCAAACTGTCCATTAACAAAATGGCAAACCAAATTGTATAAGAAAATAACGGCGAAGTGTGTGGACACACTATGCTCTACTACTAAGAGCTCTCTACATTTGTTGTTGTTGTTGTTGCGGTTTTGTTTGCTTTATTTTGTTTTTGTTGATTTACCTTTCAATCCAGAGACGAGTACACGCCATGGATATTTGTGACTGTAGGAGGCTAGATTGCCGCGTATGATAATGTACGGCATTTGGTAGTAGTTTTTTTGTTTTCTGCTTTACTTTCTGTTTTTTTTTCTGCTCTTTACTCTTTGCTATTAATTAGCGCGGGGGCGGGTGATTGCGGGCGGAGGTCGCGCGTTGCAAAGTGTAACCGGTTCAAACTCGAATTGACCGAAAATCAAATGTGTCTCGCGCTGCACGACAAAAGCTAACTGCTGTGCTGACTGAAGGCTGGCTCACGACTGAATTTTGGTCTGCTAGTTGCGCGCTTAGAGGTTTTTCCCAAGCAAGCGTGTAGTTGTTGCTGCTGCTGTTGTTGTTGTTGTTATTGCTGTGTTGCTGCTTGGTGTGTTTGCTTGTTTTGTTTATTATTAATAGGCTTCGCTCTCGCAGCGCGCTCTCTCTCTGAAAATGGTTAGCAACTTTATTGGATTAACCTACAAATGTGGCGCTGTGAGTAATATACATAGATAATCCCGCGCTCTTTGGCCCAGGATAACAAAGCAAGAGCGAGAGAGAGACAGCACCCAACACTGACGCACACACTCAAACTCTCAGGCGTTGACCAGTTGCATGTTAAGCGCGAGTCAGCACCAATTGGCCCGCTCACAAATTGTCGTTTGGTCTGTAATTACGCTAACTCGACTCCCCCAGCCAAAATTAATGAATATTTCCGTAAGTCAACTAAAAATAGTGCCACCTGTGCCGGTCAACAACTCCACAATAAAAAAATTGCCTCATTTCAGTTGCAGCACCTACCGCACAAACGCTCCTTCTCTCTCTCTCTCTTTTTCTTACACACACACACGCCTTGGATATAAACAACACCCTTTCAATTGCCAGCCTTTGTGTCCTTTTGCGTGCTTTGCGCACACAAAAAAAAAAGGGAAAATAAATAAATAAACGCGCGAGCCATAAAAGAAACTGTTCGCACACAGTCGCTACAAATTAGGAGCTGCCCCAATGATGTCATTTGAATTTAATCAAAATTCAATTCTTACTGTTTTTTAGTCAATTCATTCCAGCTGCAGGTTTTTTCTATTTTTCCATACTGAATATTGACGTACTCACCTTGGGTGCACAATTGCAGTCTGCAGTAACTGTTAATTTATTTGTTTTACGGCTTAATTGTATTTATATCTCTTGTTTTATTTAAACTTTGCAAAAATTTTGGCAAATCAGCGAAAATAATATTTTTTTTTATTTGCAATAACAATAGCTAGTGATGTGCGTTTGTCAATCTGCTACAACGATATGTGCTCAGCGGCACGAAGAAATTTCTATATCGATAGATACATCGATAACATTGTCTAGCTAGTCGATAGCGCTGAAAAGATGCTGCGATTTATAGTAAAAACATTTTAAAATATTCGCATATAGTATAAACAAACTTTTAAATAATAAAAAAGGTGCATATTGTGACCCTTTAATTCACTTTCGATGTATCGTGTTTGTAAATATTGAATTTCAAAAGGAACACCGGGCGCAAGGCCGAAACAGCTGGTAAGCAAGTCATGAAATTTGAATGAATTAAGGCATTTATCTATGTATTTGTATTTCAGGTTACGCAAATCAATTGACTGAGTTCAATAGAGTTCAAAGAATTTCTCGATTTTCGGCTATTACGTGTTGCCGCCGGCTAGAAGAATCTCAAGTGCCACCACAGCCCGAGGAGTGCCTGGTCTTGCGTGTGTGTGTGTGTGTGTGTGTGTGCAGCATTTGTTTCTGTTTTCTCTGCATATACATACATATGCGCGTGTGCCGGTGTGCGTGAGTGTTTATAACGCTCAGCATCTTAGATCTCAGGCATCCTCAGTGTGTGCCTGACAGGCAAACGGAAAGCAACTGCAAACGTAACCGTGAAAATTTTTAAATAGCTTGTGCCATATAAACAAATAAGCGGATCCAAAAAAATGCCTAGAAATCTATCAATTTGGCCAATGCTACTGTGCGCTCTTGCCATATTGGCAATTGTCGGCCCAATGCCCACACATGGCGCTGTGGCCAGCACGCATAAACATGAGAAGCACAACAGCAAGGAGCGAGTCAAAGATGGCATCTTTGTGCCCCGCGATGCACATCATCATGGTGATCAGGGCGAGCATAATGTGGAGTTTGATCATGAGGCAATTATAGGTGGGTAAGCAAGGGAGTAAAATCCCACAAAATCCGGCTGACTCACGTGTTGTTTTTAGCACGCACACACGCAGAGCAGACCGTTTGTTGCTTATAAGAAGCTACAGTGCAGACTCGATAAGTAAACTCGGTATACATTTGCGTATGTTATAAACCTGCAATTGTGTTACGGTATAATCGTTTCGCTTGAAGTTCCCAAATGGAAATTTACCGGAAAAATCATTGCTATAACTTGATTAGTTCCCTCTTAACTTGCGTGCACTGTTTCTTCGTTTATGCGATTTCTTCACTGTACATTAAAATCTTTTCGCATCTAATATTTTGGATTGTAAAAAGAACACGCCGGGGCGAATTTACGCTTCGCAGAGAATCTATTGTGCGCACACGTGCTGTGATTGTTATTTGCATTTGTTTGCTTTTCCTTTTGCGCTTATTCTTTTTATGCTCATTCGTAACGTATGTACTTCCCTGCAGGCAGCACAAAAGAGGCACAGGAATTCGACACTCTGTCGCCGGAAGAGTCAAAGCGCCGTCTGGCCATACTCATCAAACTGATGGATCTGAACAAGGACGAATATGTCGATAGACACGAGTTAAAAGCATGGATATTAAGGTCTTTTAAGTGAGTGTTGTCTGTTTATTAACCCAGCTAACAAGCATCCGCTCGCTGCGCCTGACGCATGTCTCTGTGGCCACACCCCAAGTGAATCTTTGGCATGCTCTTAATAAACTTGCTTTCGCTTCACAGAAAACTCTCTGAGGAGGAGGCTGCCGATCGATTTGAGGAAATCGATATGGATAGCGATAATAAAATAACATGGAAGGAATATTTGCTGGACACGTATGCCATGGAAGATGAGGACTTTAAGAAGGAAGTGATTGACTTTGATAGCTATGAGGAAGAGCAGAGTATGATAAAACAGGATAAGGAATTGTTCAATGCAGCCGATACGAACAAGGACGGTGTTCTTACGCCCGAGGAGTATGTGTATTTCCAAAATCCTGAAGAGCATCCGCATATGTTGCCCGTGCTGTTGGAGCATACGATGCGTGACAAGGATCGCAATAATGATGGCAAAATCGATTTCCAAGAATATGTTGGTGATGCGGCAACGCATCACGACAAGGAATGGCTGGTGACGGAAAAGGAGCATTTCGACAACGATCACGATGCGAATGGCGACGGAGTGCTCACAGGGGATGAGGTAAGAAACATAAAGAAATAAACCTGACCTACTTACTCATTCCTATTTCTTTTCCACAAAGGTTCTCTCGTGGATTGTGCCCAGTAATACGGCCATTGCCACTGATGAGGTGGATCATTTGTTTGTCTCCACCGATGAGGATCACGACGATCGTTTGTCGTATCTCGAAATTCTTAACAACTACGATACTTTCGTTGGCAGCGAGGCTACCGATTATGGAGATCATTTGCAGAACATAAATCATTTAGCCGACGAGCTGTAATCTGAAATCTGTATTACTAACTAACTAATTCACTAGAGGATCTGTGCTTAGTCTCGTATTTTATTCATTTAGTTTAGTAAATTGATGTTTTATTCATGCGACAGTTCCCATTTTGTCCTTACAAACGACCATTTATAAATGTATACATAGTTTTGCATATGTATGTATGTTTGTATTTATGTGTAGTAGGTTATATAGACACCAAAAAAAAAAAAAAAATCTTAAACATTTAAAGATAGCGTATTCTGCATATATATATATAATAAATAATTTTCACTAAATTATTTGTCTCTTTGTTGTGTATTACGTTTAACATCTATCAATGTTTATACATTGAATCAAGCCATGAATCATTATATCATCTAATACATATAATCTTAAGTGTACTACTCATTCCTTACAGTTTCTTCGAGATCGGCTCGTAAGAGAATTTTGTTCATTTTGACTAGAATTTCAACCCGTACACTTTAATTTTATAATTTTACAATATTCATACGTAACCTTATTATAAGCTGACTAAGGGACCACCCTTGTTTTTTTTTACAATTTGGGTTCCACAATGTGCTTTCTTTGACTAGATTTCACACTCGTACCAAAATACATTCTGCTTTAGCTTAAAATTAATGCTTACATTTATTTTTTATGTTAGAATTCATCAATTTTTTATTTTTGTTTTTGCTATACAGGCGACATGTGGTGCCATTGGTATCTGCCTTATATCACAAATATTGCACCTAATTGGCCTATTATCGGAAACATTTTTCGCTACAAATTTTAACAGAAAACAAAGAAAAACAAAACAGATGGGATAACATAACAATACAAAAACAAACAAACAAAAAAAAAAAAAAAAAAAAAAAAAACAATTACAATACATCATTTTAATGTTATTGCAAATAAAATATATGAAACATAAGGATGACTTGAAATTTCATAACACATGTACATAGTAGTTGTATTTGCACAAATTTCAAAGTTATTTGCCTCCCCATCATTCACAGTGTGTGTCCCCGAACTATATGGCACAATACTGAGCTTCACGGGTCGTCTTTAACATCTAGATCATAATTCATCATGCACATCTCGTTGTCACTTATCTATAATACATGCAGCGGAGGGGGGATATTGATAAGCTATCTTATATTTTAATTCTTTAATTCTTCCACCCGCGCAAACCCCAAAGCTCTAGAAATCACACAGGATATCGTAGTTGTCTACCTGACGTAACGGTTCCATATCATCGATAACTTCGCCAAGGTAATCGGTAATTGGCAACGGTAATTTGAGTTTCTCTAGATCAACAGCGGTACGCAATTTTCGCATTATCACGGCCCGACAACGATCCTGGAGATTAACGAACTCACGACGTGCACTTTTTAAGGTCATTTCAGTTTTGGCCGCAGTGGAACAGACAATGGGGTAGAGCGGTTCGGTTACCTGTAAGAAGAAATCAGGATGATGAAATCTCTTATCTGCAAAGTTGTCTTTCCAATTAAGGTTTAACTCAATCACATACCTTATGTAGTCCTCTGAAGGCCACACCTAGGCATTTGCCATCTTTATAATAGGTCAAGGTGCCTTCAATACCATCAAAAAGGATGCCGATTTGTGTCGGATGATTTTCGCGAAAGCGTTTTGTATACAAAAGTGCCACGCCCTTGTGCCAAAGTACGCCTACAAACGGAAGAGAAAAACATATATTAGCTGGGATTTCATAACATCTAGTTGGACTTACCTTTGTGAGACAAGCCCCAACCGTGTTCGTTCTCGCCCAGCATGTTGCGAAAAGCGTTTGCATGTAGCCGACAGTTACGGGTGCCAATGCCGAACATAATCGAGGTGCCAAAGACGCGCTGTGACACATCCAGCTCCCAATAGTAGCGTCCATTGTTGAGTGGTCGCTTGCCCTGTATGCCTGCAGTGCCCTTGCTCCAGTTGGGATGAAAGTGTACGGTACGAGAATTTGGACCACTCAGAACGACTTCCTTGGATCGGTATCGTTTGCTCCATGTCCAGTTATCCTCGATGCCATGCTTGAGGGGGCAAGGCAATTCGGGTTGCTTCTCTGGCGCATGTTGCAGATGCTTCTCTCCATGTTCGCAGCGACGTCGACGACGTGGCGTCAACACGGGAGCTTGTTCCACATCTAGGTCGGACATTGTTGCGCACAGAACGAGTTAACTTGATTCTTTAGGATACAGGGAATTTATTTTATCAATGGATTTGTATGTGTAGCTAACTTGAATCTAATCACACACACTTCCTAGCTCTCTCTCTAGCTGTCTGGCTGTAGAGATTTCTATGTGTCTAGCAAGTTATTGTTATTTGAAGAGCCTACTCGATTGTTGCTTGAAGTGTTTTCAAACACCAGGTTTGCTTCTCAGTGGGCTAACTGAGTGGATGTTGCCCTATAGGTAGCTTGTTACCAACAGTTGTTGGTACTGCAGTGGCTCTGCTTGATGCTCCTCGACAAAGTGTTGCACCTGTAGCTGATGCTCTTCCTGAAGTGGTTCTTGCTCCAGCAGTTGCTCCTCCTCCTGCAGTAGGTCCTGCTGAAACTGTTCCTCACCCAGTAGTTGCTCTTCCTCTATTTGTGAGGACGCTAGCGAAGCGTAGCCGCTGCTCTGACTACACAAGCTGGGACTGTGCGGCACCTCCTGATAGCCTTGATAGCCCTGATAGCCCTGATAGCCCTGATAGCCCTGATAGCTACGATAGCAAGTCCTTACCGGCACCTGTGTCTTCTGCTGCTCGAGACTGCGCTTCAGTTCACGTCGTATCCTGCGCAGCTGCTTGTAATCCTGCTCACTTCCGGACTGACTGCGTGTATGTACCTGCAGATGGAAATGATGGCGACAATAGCCCTGCGGGCTGTGTGCACAAAAGCGACAGGCTTCCTGGCTAGCTCCTGCGCCCAATGGCAAAATGGGTTCCAAATCGCGACGCTTCTGACGTCGCTTATGCTGCTCCAGTTCCAGCAGCTCCAAATGCTGTAATGCCTTACGATCGCCCACCGTTTCGGCCACCTCCTGGAGCACTCGTGCGTTGCGCGGAAAGCATCGGTCGTGGATGCACAGCACTAAGCGTTGGCAATAGAGGCACAGCGATTGGAAGAGCAGCAGCAGCACGATAATCATATAGAATGAATTTTGGGGTTGCTTGCCGCTCCGCCGGAGTGGAGTGTGCAGGAGTGTGTGGAGCGGGGGTGCGGCAACGACTCGATGACTTGCTCTGAGTTGGGGGTTGCGAGTGACAAGCAGGAATTGAAAGCGCCTTTTCACACTTGCTACACTAATTAGCAACTTGAAGTTTTCTTTTCTTTTTCTGTTGCGAATTTTTCTTTATGTATACTTTTTTTTTTTTTGCAGCTGCTTCGTTGTTTGCTTTTGTTTTGTCGCCTTCACCTTCGCTGTTCGCTCACTTGTCGCCACAAACTCCCGTCTCGACTGCTCGCTCCGCAGTCTGGCCGTATTATGCGCCACGACACTTTTCCAATTCGAATCCACTGGGCAAGCTACCCCTATTTCATTTGCAAGCACAGCTGGAACGAGGCTTCTGCCCGACTGCCTCTTCACGTTTCCACCCCAATTGGAATGGTTGGTTACTTGTGTGTGCGTGCCTTGGGCATATCATTATCATATGGTATCGCATGCCATCCCCTCTGCCTCTGCCTCTGCAGTAACCTCTCCAGCTATCGCATAACCCGTCAGCTCCCCCTCCGCCTTCCCACCCTCACGCACAGGCAACCCCCACGACATGCGCACAAGTGCTTCGCGTTGAGTGGTGAGTTTCTCTGTTTAGCTTGTCGTAGTGGTGGATTTTTATACCCGCTAATCATAGAGTAGAAGGGTATTATTACTTTGTTCAAACCGAAAATGCATGTAACCGGCAGAAGGAGACATCTCCGAACCCCCCCACAAAGTATATACATATATTCTGGCTTAGGATCAACAGCCGAGTCGATATAGCCATGTCCGTCTGTCTGTCTGTCCGTCTGTCTGTCCGTTTGAAAATCTAGATTTCAGCTATTATAAGAGCTAGGACTACCAAATTTGCTGACAATATGTGTTATTGCTGATCAAGTTTATTTTGGATTTTGGCCACGCCTCTTTCTGGCCGAAAAAACTTGATTAAAAGCGCAATTTTGATGCCATATTGTTCTTTTTCGGTTTATAAGTTAACTAGATGACAATCGGATAATAAACACAGAAGTTATTCAACTCAACGTTTTCCATAGCTGTAAGCTGGACTCGACTGTAGCTTTCCTACTTGTTTGAATAGTCAGTGCCGCAAGCGTTTTTCGCGCTGTGTAGAGTTCTTCTCTAGCTCGCTCTTCCTGCCTCTCTCTCAGTTTTTTTTTTTTTTTTTTTTTTTTTGGTAGAGCATATGTAAATGTAACCTCATTTCAAAGTGCTTTAATTTTTCTTTATGAAAATATTTTTTTTAAATTTTTTGAAAGCCTTAGTTAAATACAAACTAAAATAGTTTGAAAATAAAAAGAAATAGGTCGATTTTGCCGATCGTAGTTATTGCAAGAGAAACTTTATAGAACATAGCGAAAATCTGTAATTATTGTATTTAAAAAAATTTCTTTATTTTTTACCAATAATTTTTGTTGCTTTTCATAAACATAAACAAATTCCGAAATGCGTGTGAGTTTTGTTTTTTACTTCCTATGGCAGAAGGGCAGAAGGGGGGGGTGGGATAAACGCATGCATCGATTTCACATTTCAACGCTTTAAAATGGAACATACAAAAGGCGAAGGGGGTTGTACGTCGAGCAGGTAAAGGGAAGAGCGAAATGGGAGAAGGATACGGTGGTTAGGCTATAATCGGTATCGGTATTATCGTCTGTGTGGTACATGCGACCAGGCTAGTTTATTATTTCTCTTGATTTACTTAACTTACTCGTAACTAAGACGCAGTTTACATTGTGTTCAGAACATTGTGGCAAACGATATATAGTATGTATGTTTATATATAAAAAAAATGGCAGAAGATACAGTTACGTTTTTAGGTTAGTTTAAGGAATTTGGTAGCAGTGTTGGTTCTTCTTCTTGTCTGTCTGTGTCTGTGTTTTTCATGTGTGTGTGTGTGTGTGTGTGTGTGTGTAGCTTGTTTCGTTGGTATAGTTAAGGCATTACATTTAGATATTAAAATTATTGCGTGTGTGTATGCGTGTGTGGGTGTGTGTGTGTGTGTGCGTGAGCTTCCTTTCTAGGAATTCTTCACACAAACCGCACACCTGGATACGCGCGTGCGCAAATAGCCGGCCTTGATGGTCTGCTGCTCGGGCCGCTGGAACTGTTCATGCTCCTCGAGCGTGACCATCCAGAAACTGGTCATGGTCTCGTAGAAGTGGCAGTGTCCCTTGGCGCCGTTGCACTCAATGAACGGCGTAGCACGGAAGTCCTCCAGGCAGGAGCCAGGCGATTGCAGCGACTGACCACCACCGCCGTTGCCCACAGCAGTGTGCTAATAAAAGAGAATGAGGAAAGTCAGATTTAATTCTATTTGCATTCATTGCTGTTACTGACCATGAGGAAACTGTAACCAATCCAGAGATTCGTCCAGCCATTGGGGCAGTTGGGTACTTCAAGCGATTGACTGTGCACTGCGATCACATTGGCAGGCGCCTCGCAGACAACACAGCGTGAAATGTATTTGCTGATCTCGTTGTTATTGACCGGCATCATGGGAATGGAGGCGGACGTGGAGAGCCAGAAACTCTTGTCGTTACGTGACGCATAGTTGCACACGTTATTCTGGCCACACGACAGCACGGGCAGTGTAGAGAAGCGTGGCACACAGGAGCCAGGCGAGCCGAGATCCTGATTGTGGGCATAATCGTTGCCATCGACATAGAGCAGCGAGTAACCGGTCCAGAGTTCCACCTGGCCGGGGTAGCAAGTGGGCACCTGATCGCTTTGACTGTGGCGTGTCAGCAGAATGCCAGTAAGGTAGTCCAGAGCGGCAGTGCAAGGCTGGCCAGGTTCACCCTTGGGGCCAGCAGGACCGACGGCACCATCGATACCAATGAAACCCTGTTCACCACGTTCACCCTTAATGCCCTGTCGTCCAGAAAGTCCGGTGGCACCGATCGCACCGCGTTCACCCTTTTCGCCGCGTTCGCCCTGGATGCCAATAAGGCCACGTTCACCAGGTGGTCCAATGTCTCCCTTGGCTCCATCACGTCCAGGATAGCCAGGTTCACCCTTAGGTCCGGGCGGTGGCACTAGACCAGGCTCACCTTTCTCACCACGCTGACCAGGCAAACCATCGCGTCCGTCACGACCCTTTGGACCCGTTAGACCCTTGTCACCAGGCAAGCCAATTGGACCAGGAAGTCCATCCATGCCAGGTAGACCAATGTCACCCTTAAGACCAGCCAGACCAGGCAGACCAGGTGCACCAATAATGCCGCGATCTCCCTTGTCGCCCTTTTGTCCAACGAAACCGGCCTCGCCACGCTCACCCTTGGGGCCAGGATAGCCAGGTTCTCCCTTTTGTCCTTGAATGCCGTTCAAGCCAGCAATGCCATCGATACCAGGTGCACCGGTCAGACCGCGCTCTCCCTTAAGACCCATGGGGCCGATTGGGCCGGGCAGACCAACTAGACCATCCTTTCCAGGCAAACCAGCCAAGCCCTTGTCGCCCTTAAGTCCGGGCAGACCAGGAGCACCTGCATAGCCACGACATTATTGAATGGATGGATCCTAGGTAGTGTGTTTGCCGAACTTACCTTCACGTCCATTTTTGCCAGCACGTCCGGGCAATCCCTTCTCGCCCTTGACAACAGGACCTGGGTATCCAATTTCACCACGCAGACCGATGTCTCCCTTGGCTCCGGCAATGCCGGCCAAACCGGGCAGACCAGCGGGTCCGGTCAAGCCTTGCTCTCCCTTTTCGCCAGGATAGCCAATTGGTCCAGTCTCGCCCTTGTTTCCCTTCAATCCCTGCAATCCAGGCAGTCCATGGATACCGGGTTCACCCTTGGGGCCACGCAATTCGTACATATCAACAAGAGTCGCTGGACCTGGAGGACCCCTCAGACCCTTGTCACCCTTAATACCGGGTTGTCCTGGATATCCGGGCCTGCCGTCCAGACCACGTTCACCCTTCAGACCATCCTGGCCTGCTAAACCGCGTTCGCCCTTGAAGCCCTTGGGGCCAGGATAACCAATAGGACCAGGAGTACCTTGCTCACCAGGCTGTCCATCCAAACCAGGAGCACCAGGAGTACCAGCCAGTCCGCTCAAGCCTTTGTCGCCCTTGGGTCCAGGTGCGCCAGGGAATCCACGATCACCCTTTTCACCAGGAGCTCCATCCTGACCATAAGCACCATCACGTCCAGCATCACCTTTCTCGCCCTGAGGTCCAGCGCGTCCGTGCACAGCAATACCGGGCAAACCCTTGTCACCAACCGGACCAGGTTGACCGGGCAAACCGTCTTGACCGCGTAATCCAGGTGCACCTGGTTCACCCTTTTGTCCCTTTTCGGAAGCGTCACCAGGCTCACCCTGAGGACCATCGAAACCGGGCAGACCTTGGGCACCCTTGTCGCCAGGCAGTCCGTTAATGCCATCTTGTCCGGGCAGGCCACGTGGACCAAGATCACCCTTAACGCCCATAATACCAGGAGGTCCTGTCGGACCGCGACCACCAAGAAGACCATCGTTGCCTGTTAAGCCGCGAGCTCCCTTATCACCCTTGATTCCTGTACAGAAAATAAAAAACATAATTAATCATTAATCTATAGACCTCTTGGTCTCTTCCAGATCTCTCACCAGAAAGTCCGGCAGCACCAGGTGGACCACGTTTGCCAGGGGCACCAACGGGACCTGTGAAGCCCTTGGGACCATCGTTACCAGGTGCACCACGCTCTCCCTTGTTACCGGGCATACCGACAAGACCGGGATTACCGATTTCACCCTTGGCACCGTCACGTCCTTGAACTCCATCAATGCCAGGAACACCGGGTGGACCAGCGCGACCTTCGGGACCGATTGGACCAGGCTCTCCCTTCTCACCAACCGAACCAGTCTCACCAGGTTGACCGGGGAAACCAGAATCTCCCTTATCACCAGGATAACCAGGATTGCCATCGGGTCCAAGTAGGCCAGGCGCACCGACTGGTCCACGATCACCCTTCTCGCCCGTCTGACCATCACGACCCTGAGGTCCGGGTGGTCCAGCAACAGTAATACCAGGCTCTCCCTTAGGACCACGTTCTCCAAAGCGTCCAGGGGGTCCGCGAAGTCCGTCTTTGCCATCGTTACCGGGTGCACCGAACTGGCCGGGATTACCCTTTTCACCGCGAGGTCCAGTTATACCACGAGGTCCCACCAATCCGGGTGGACCCTGTAGACCAGTATCACCCTTAGGTCCGATTGGGCCGTTGGCTCCATTGTAGCCAGGTAGACCTTGGGGACCCTGCGCTCCAGTTGCTCCAGGCTCACCCTTGTTGCCCTTAGTTGGTTGAACAATTTGGTCTAACTCGCAGCTACCAGGCTCACCCTTGCTTCCAGTATAACCAGCGGAACCTTTGTCACCCTTAAGACCATCGTAACCAGGTCGTCCAGACTCTCCCTTAATGGATATACCAGGAGCTCCGTCAAGACCGTCACGTCCTGGCATACCAGGTGCTCCATCTGTGCCCGCTGGTCCAATGAAACCCTTATCGCCTTTCACACCCATCTCTCCCTTCAATCCGTCGTGGCCCGGAGCGCCGCTGTCACCTCGTTCACCCTTGATACCAGCTGCACCAGGATATCCAGCATCTCCTTTCTCTCCTTTTTCGGACTTTACTTGACTCCAGTCGACGAAAGCTGCCTGACCAGGTTTACCAGTTGCTCCAGGTACACCAGGGAATCCATCCTCTCCCTTTTCACCAGGGGGACCCATTTGACCGACAATACCATCTTCACCACGCTCGCCAGGGAATCCACGTTCACCGGGTGGACCTCTGGCTCCAGGGTTACCGGGAATTCCATCAAAGCCACGCTCTCCCTTGTCTCCCTTGTCACCAGCTGGACACGAGGAACACTTGCCACCGGCATCACCCTTGGGACCCAAATCACCTTTCTCGCCAGGAATACCCGGACGACCGGCATCACCCTGTGATCCAGGAGCACCAACTGCACCAGGAGTACCAGGTCTGCCCAATTTCGAATCACCGGGAACACCAGCATTACCCTTGTAGCCGCGTTCTCCCTTAGCGCCCTTGAAACCAGGGTTTCTATAATTGAAAAGGGAAGAATAAATCTGATGATGCACAAATGGAATTGCTTTTGTTTTGATACTTACCCATTTAAACCAGCATCACCCTTAGCACCTGGGAAACCATAGCCAGGTAGACCTGCATCACCCTTTTGTCCTTCGGGTCCTGGGGGACCATTGTGCCCAATTGGGCCGACTGGTCCCTGAGGTCCTGTACGTCCAGCGTTGCCTTTCTCGCCCTTTTGTCCAGCAGGACCTTCGTTGCCAGGAAGACCGGGCAAGCCAGGGCCGCCCTTGGAGCCGACGTATCCTTGAGGTCCTGGTGCACCGTCCTGTCCATTCAAACCCTGGGGTCCAGGTTGACCGGTGTAACCACGTGGTCCCTTTGGTCCAGGAGCACCGGGTTGACCGCGACCCCCACCAGGTGGACCAGGAGGACCCACCAGACCGCGCTCACCAGAACTACCCGCACGACCGGGTTCACCCTTAAGACCAGGCTGGCCAGGCAAACCATTCAGACCCATCTCACCGCGATCTCCCTTTTGTCCAGCAGGTCCTGGAGGTCCAAAGTTTCCTTGACGACCCTACAATAATGAATAAGCTTAGCCGATGCAGATAAATAATATGACGAGAGTTGCTTACTCTATCACCAGCAGGGCCGGGCAGACCCTTCTCTCCTTTTTGTCCGTCGGGTCCATGAACTCCGCCCTGTCCGATGCCACCCTTTTCACCACTAGGTCCGGGTTCACCCTTTTGTCCAGTCTCTCCACGATCTCCCACTGTGGTGGAACTACCATGAGCGGGCAGCTTGACAGCTGGATCACCCTTCTCGCCCTTCTCTCCCTTAACGCCAGGCAAAGGTATAGCAAAACAGGCAGCACCCTTTTCTCCCTTGATACCACGATCACCGCGAGGTCCTGGTGGACCGTATGGTCCAGTGTCACCGCGTTCACCCTTGGCACCGCGATCTCCTTGAGGTCCAGGGAAACCAGAGCGTCCGGCAAAGCCAGGTTCACCTTTCTCACCCTTGGCATAGTCTCCATTCTCTTTGGCAGGCTCACCTTTCTCACCCTTCAGACCTGGACCACCGGGATAACCACGAGGACCAGCCATACCGGAGAGACCTTGCAGACCGGTCAAACCATCGGCACCGTCGCAACCATCTTTGCCAGGAATACCAGGCATACCGGGATTACCAGCTGAGCCTTGAATACCGCTTACACCTGGCAGACCAGGAATACCACGGGTACCGCGTTCACCCTTGTCACCACGTGCTCCAAATGGTCCTGGATCACCCTTTTGTCCCTTATCACCTGGTGGTCCATCAGGGCCGGCATAGCCCATGACACCCTTGGGTCCAGTCTGACCTTCGGGACCGGGCAGACCACGATTACCCTTCTCAGCAATGCACTTGGGTACACAGCCCGCAAATGCTCCGGTACAGTTCCTTGGTGGCTGTCCACCTCGTTGTATGCTAGCCGAATCTACAATATCATAGCTCTCGTCAATCGAAATTGGTTCCCTAGGTTCATCTCGGATCTGGTGCCGCACTGATTCTTGAATCGAGCCGGTGGCTCCAGGATTTTTCCAGAATTGCTGTTAGAAAAGTTTGCGTCGTTCAGTTAATAGGAATGTTATAGAATTACATATGTATATGTGAACATATGTTAATAGTTCTTACAGCGTTTGATCCAACCAACGCTCCAGCAATTACAGCGGCGAACAGCAGCCTGCAAGAGAACAGATAAGTCACAGGTAAAGATCGGTTGTTATCAGATCTTGGTTAAGCCTAGAGTAGAGTCACCCTCCAAATATATTTGAAATAAGTTCATCAATGATCAGACTTTATGATAATAGACGAAAATAAACCTAAGCTACGTTGTTTACTTATAAAATTTTGAAAATAATTTATATTATTAAATATTTATATTTTTTTATTATTAAATCTTATTATTGTTAGGTTAATAATTTTGTGCGATATGCTTTTAATAAATTTGAAACATTTAGGTAAGTTTTTCTTTTAAATTCTGCATGTCGCTTATCTCTTAAGTGAGACACACTAAATACATGTGAGTTTAAGAGAGTGCGAGCTAGCCCAAGAGCGTAGCTGGTTAAGAGAGCGACAGTCGGTAAGGCTGCCTCTCTCTCTCTCTCTCTCTCTCTTAATCTTTTCGTAGCTGTGACACGAGTGGAGCCGTTATGTTCGCATGTGTGTGCGCGAAATTTTAAAGTTTGAAAGGCACTGACACAAAAAGGAATAATTTAAAACAAATTGCAGCACATTTTTTGAAACACTCAAAAAAAAAAAATAAAATAATAATAATAATTTTCAGGTTTTAATTGTTTTGATTTTGTCGATTCCGATTTGATAATTATTTTTTTATAGATTCTTTTTGTACTTACCGCTTCCAGTGGGGCAACATTATGCCCTATGCACGATGGCTGCACAGTTTTCTATAACGATCCTTGTCGACTTAAAATTATGTTGCCGTCGTTGGCCTGCAAAAGCCAAAAAAGTATGCACTTAATTTTTTGTTCAGTGTAATTTGGATATAAAACTATTTGTGTCCTAATCTTGATTAATTAGTTTGCTAAATTATATTAAATTTCTTTCAAATTCAACGCAACGCGCACGTTACAGTTTGAGAGTCACTGAAGCTGTAAGATCACTAAAATCGGCCAAGGAAAATTTTCTTTTGTTGGAATATAATTTTTCTGCTGGTTTTTAGGTTGTTTATTTATTAAATAAACTATTAAAAAAAAAAAAAAATAAAATAAAAAAAAATAAAAAATAAAAAAAAAATTTTTTTTCCTCTTGTTCTATATCCCTTACAGAGAAGTGATCCAACTATATGGATCGACTGAAGCGTACTGACAAAAACGACACGACAAAAACCGAATCGCTGCGCAGCGAGCACGAGAACACACACACACACACACTCAGGCAGTCTGGCTGCCACTGAACAGAGCTGCGAGACCAAAGTCAGATCAGATCCAACCAAGACCCAGAGACGCAGACAGAGCCGCCTACTTACTCGAGAAGACGGAACGTGACTGAGTTAGTATAAGCTCCCGTCAGCTGAAAAGCAGAGCACAACGAGCCGAGGCAGGCGCAACGATCGCCCACGAGCGCCAACGATTGCCAACGATCGCCAACGAGCGATGATCGCTGTTCGGCTCACGTACGCGTGTCGGTGTCGACTGTGTGCTCGCGCGTGTGTGTGTGTGTGTGCGTGTGAGTTGGGGCTAGAACATGTGGAACGGATGGGCGACAAGTATGTAGCAAGACTAGACCAAGCAGCCAAGACTATAGATCGAATGGGCATGAATGAAACTGGGCGATAAGCCAAGCTAAGCTAAACGCGACTTAGTTAGCGACTATAGATGCTCTTGCTGTTGTTGTTGTTGTTGTGGTTGTTGCTCGTGGGGTGCGATATGGCAGTTGGATACAAATCGGCACAGTCAATGCCTTAACTTCCCGCTGAAGCACCTAGTACTGGCGGCTGATAGCCCAATTGCACGATCGGGCACATGAGTTCCGTTTTAATGCCCGCAATTCAAGAGCCGATAGGGCTAGCTTGACTCAACTCGGATCAACGTTGTGTGCTAATTTCATAAACTTTAACTTGGAAAACAAAAACTAGATTCAAGATTCTTTGAATATCTTTACATTTAAAGATTTCTAAAGTATATCACATGAACCTTGTGCAATCTGGCAACGAATGAAACTAACTTATTAAATTAACTAACATTCTAATTAATATAAATCATTATTCATACATAAATCTTAAACTAACTTTGCACTTGTTACAAAAAATCGTATTTACTTATTATATTTTCAAATTTATAAATACTTTTTTCGAGTCAAGGCAAACTGTCAACTTGATTCGGAAACATTTGATAACGCACTTTGAGCAGATCTTCATGCAGCATTCATGTGATTGCCCTAAACGTTGTAGTTTTTAGAAATGATCTCAATGCTGCCAATGATAGAGCAACTAGGTGGAATAATTGTGAAGAAAATACACTAATTTCTGAATTAAGTTAAGTTTAAGTGGAGATTTTAGTAAAACAATGTAAAAACTTATAGTTCTAATTATTCAAATTACTGCTACAATCGAAATAAAATAACACTTGTATAAGTCCAAAAGTTCGAAAAAATAAATGAATTATTTATGAAAGCTTCATTGAAAACAAGTAGGAACGGTTATAGTCAAATGTTGACTGTATAAGCTCATGGATTTTTGAACATAACTTTCAGTTAGACGCCAAGCAGTCCAAGCAGTTGAAAAAAACACTGTTTGCTTGCTTGCAGTGGGCGCAGTGCAAATCTTTATGAAACGTTGAAGAACATTATCCTATCGGAACCAAATTTTCAGCGATCGTTTGGGTGGTAATAGTTATCATGCACACCAAAACTGAATACTGTAGCTTTATTATTGCGCTTGCTATTCGGTTTATTGATTTGCGGGGGCGAAAGTAGGCGTGGCCCAAATTTATTAAAAATTTTACAGCGCATGATTCACATAAGTGTTTTCACCAAATTTGCTGGCTCCAGTTTTAGCTTTAGTTGCTGAGATATAGGTGTTCATACAGACGAACAGACGGATAGACGCACAGACTGACATGGCTCAATCGACTTGGCTAGTGATGCTGAGCAAGAATATATATACTTAATGGGATCGCAGATGCTTCTTTCTGCCTGTTACGCATGTTTCGACAAACACAATAGACCATGTATTTTTTTGAAATCCATGGTCTAAAAATCTTAAAGTATGGTAAAACATTCTTAAATTCTTAAAACGCTTTGAAAACTGTAAAAGAAAAGAGTTATTTTTCTGTGTAACCCCGCTAAATGGGACTAGTAGGTCGTACAACCAAATCGACTTCCCTAACAAACAACATCCCCTCTTTCTGCCCTCCTCGTTTCCCCTCCTTGCCTGACACACTTCGATAGCGGCCCCACAGAATGCCCTAATAGTTTTTCTAAGTTTTAATCTCGGGGTGAAGCCAACAAAAGCCTTGATTATGTTTCAAAACTGACCCCAAAAAAGCAAGCTTTGGCATTTCGTAAAGTTCTATTTTTATACAACGAAAAAAAAAAAAATCAAAAATCTGCGTACTAATTAATTAAAATAGTTGTGTACACAAGGGATAAGACGCAAGTTTTCTTGATTTCATTTAAAACAGGAAATACGCAACCTTATCCCGTGTTATCAGTCCGCACAGTCCGTACTAAGGCTAATCAGGGGCAACAGCGACAGCGACAGCGACAGCGGCAACAAAAACAAGAAACTAAGCTAGCTAGCTAAGTAGGGAAATTATAATATGGAAAATAAAGAAGAACGAGAAAAAATCATGTTGCCGTCGCTCGTTTCCTCATTTCAAGGCAACAAAGTGCTAAATTCAAAGCGCGCGCGCCCATCAACAGGCTGCGCAATCCCCCACTCCCACCCCCCAACGCACTCCCACAATGAACGCCGCCCAACTGATCCCGCAACGCATACAATGAAATCTCGCTGGCTGCGTATGTCTGCGTGAGCCGAACGCCAGCCGAGTTGCCGAACGCGCACGAACGATCGCATCGGGCGTACACGAGAACGAAGTCGGATTTCTTTGGCGTCGCACGATTTTAGTAACACTTTGAGCGCTTGACGATCGCCACATGTGGGGAGTGTGTTGCGCCGAACGAACGCAGCAGCACAGCAAATTGTGTTAGTTTCCAGCGCAGATCGATGAAGATCTTGCGAAGAAAGATTTAGCTGACATAATATTGTATAGAAATTTGCTAAAAAGAAACATTTTTTTTTTTTTTCATTTTCCCACAATTCCATTCGCAGTTTCGTGTGTGTTTACGAAGTGAGATTTTCAGTTAGCCGCAGTACTCGAGTTTTTTTTTGGAGGAGCAGCATGATGTTGCCCAGGGATCTAGCGGGTCTCTCGGGTGTGCTAGGCGCAGTATGTCTGATCTTCGCCAGCGTGGTGTCCTTTGCCGAGGCAAAGGTAAGTACACAAATTTTGATATATATATAAATCCAAAAAAATTTCTTGCTATTTACCATTTGAAAAGTGTTCCCCGAAAAAAATTTAACTATTTATACAATCAGTGCTGCTTAAACTGTTAGTAGTATGTAAATCAGCGCTTGTCAAACTGTGTGTGAGTTGCTGCCAGGAATCAGCTTGCGCAGTGCTTGTCAAACTGCACACGGGCAGACAGCTGTTTTTCAGAAGCGTGCGCGACAGGAATCAAGCAAGCTCAGCAGAGTCATCTGAAATTAGGTCAGCATTAATCATTCACAAAAGGGCAACACTATCGCCCATGCACATGTCAATGCACATGCAGCCCTTTTCCCGCTATACTCTATGTCTACGCATCGTAGTATATTTCCGGCTGTTGTAACTCTTTCTTGCCAGGCGCATTGATAACGCTGCCCAGTATAGATGCAATACACACATACATATATATTTGACTATATGTCATGCCTTTTTGCTGCTCGCTCGAGAGTTCCTTGAGCCGATGATGAGTTCAATTGATGTCGCTCTTCTTAGCATTTCATTATGTCATCTTTTATAATTATTTCAGCGTTTTTTTTTGGCAATCTTTTTTTTTGGTGCTCTCTGGCAGAGGTTAAAGCGCGATAACCCACGATTAGACAATTAATTTTGTGTTTTTGATAGTGTATTCTATAACATTGAAGGCTTCCGGTTGGTTTCCCAAGGGACAATAATAACAAATTTATGTTATTATATGATATATAAAACATAGTGAAATTAATAGAAAACCAATTGAAATTAACTTGAAAATATCTTTGACATTTATCTAAATTTCAACTACGATAACTGTTGGCCCCTATAACTATGCTATGAAAAATTTCAAATTTTTGGGCAAAAGATAAAAGTTCTAAGAAACTTTTTTTTATTTTATATTGTGCCTGGACAGGAATCGTTCAATGCCAAAAGAACTTAACCTGAAAACTATCAAAAACTATTTGAAATTGCAATTGGTTTAAAGAACTTAGACATACGAGTTTATATTTTCGGATTGCTTCTAAATAATCTTCGATTCGGCTTCCGTTCTAGTTCTAAAGCCGCTTATCTGCGGCTAGCTTGAGCGTGTTGAGCACAAATCGTACAGATTTAATTAGGTTTATTGCCATGTTGGCGGCATTGGGGCTTGATAGCGGCTGCGGCTCTGTTGATTGCGACACTTGTGGATTTTGAATTGAAAATAGAACTGAAAAGTGTCGCTAAAGCCAGAGGCTATCAAAAGCGACTTTTGCTATGCGCCACGGCGCCAGCGAGCAGAGACAACAATGTCGGCCCGAATATGTATTCCTATATATTTCAAAGCCTAAGCATAATTTTTGAAATTGCATGCAAAACCAAAGTTAGAGTCATATTTTGCGCGCCACACACGTGTTTCTTGAGCCTCATTCGCATTTCGCATTTCGCATTTCGCATTCTGCAATTCGATCCCGGCTTATTTTCGCACTCGGTTACGTGGTCAATGCCATAGGGAACTGCACCGTTGGAACTTCGATTCCCGCTGCAACTGCAACTGCAACTGCAACTGTGACTGTGACTGAGTGAGAGCGTCAGCTTGTGTGGCTTATGCGGCGGCAGCAAAAACCGCAGCAGAAACGCTGTAAACTTGATTTCCAGCTACTGTTTGGTTGCACAGCAGTCGCTCTCAAACTGTATGCCAACTGGTTTTGCAATTATTGCGCTACATTTAACAGCCAAACGATTTCCTTTTCCGTCTCACACACAGAGACGCATGATAAAAAGAGAGAGCGCGCCAGCGAGCGGGAGCGTGAGTGTATAAGAGCGTGCAAGAGCGGCAACGCGTGCGCCATATTTAAGAGCGCGCTCTGTGTGCGGGCGCAACAAGTGTGAGGGTGGGCAGACAAAGAGAGAGAGTGGGAGAGAGTGAGTGCACTTTACTGCTGCGCTGCTTCGATTGCCGGTGGCGACTGCGACGTCGACTGCGTTTATTCTATGAATGAATTTTGATAAATGTACTTTATCAGCAGCGACGCCAGCAGAGGCTGCCACTGCGACTGCAGCATCTGTCTATAAAAAAGAATTAAAGCATTTCCAATGAATTTCTATATGGTAATTTCTTCTGTCCGTCTGTGAGAGGGTGTGCTTGTGTGTCTCTGTGTGTGTGTGTTCTTTTCTGCTGCCGACAATTAGCAGCTCAAGTGTTTGTCGGCTGCGCCGCTGCTGAGGGGGACGCGCAGCTGCGGCTGTCTTTGACGCTATGCCTCATTTCGAATTGGAATTGAAAGTTTGTTGTTGTTCTTGTTCAATGCGCTGGCTGGCGACCCAGCATGCTCTCCAGAGCCCCCCCCCCCATCCCCTTCTATCAGCATATGCCGTCTTCATTGCTTGGGCTTTGTTTATGCAAAAAGGCAAAGAAGCTGCCTTTGCCTCAGTCCTTTGGCTGACCCAACACACACACACACACTCACACATAAATCACTGACCAGCTGCAGACATAGCGGAGCCCCCCAAGTAGCTGGAGAAGTCGTGGCAGGCAGGCAGGGAGGGGGGAAGAACACTTGGCTTTCTTTATGAGTGAAGTTTATTTGCGTGAACCGCTCGCTCGCTCGAAATTGTTTAGCGAGTTGCATTTCAATTTGACTCAATTATTTATTTATCTGCTGCCTGCTGCCTGCTGAATGCGGAAATTATGCGAACTTTTCTCCCCCTCTCTCTCTTTCTATCTATCTGCCTGTGTTTGTGTGTGCGATATGAACAACATGTCGTATAAGTGATATATGAGTGCAACAACTAACTCGCAACAAGCACACACACACAATGCACTGTGCACAGTGTGAAAATTGTAAATTAAAGCGATTATTTGTTGCTCTGCTCGCATTGCACAAGAAATTGGGTTATCAGGCATCGCAGGCGACTTCGTCTTTAAGGCTGATTGCGAGTCTCTGAGTCTCTGTCTCGTCTCTGTTTCGTTGTTGCCTTTCGAGTTATCAGTTTTACTTAGTTGCAGCTTTTTGAAATTGGAATTCATTAGAATTCATAAAATATATACGTATGTGTGCAGCGTATGCACTGTATCGCCAGCTGTCTCCCTTGCTCTCTCTCTCTCTCTCTCTCCGTTTCAGCGTCTTTTGCCTAACGTCATTGCTAAAAATACTAGCGACATTTGACATGTTTAACAACAATTTGAAATACTTTTTAATTGCAAGAACATTCAGCCGATGTCAACCAGTTCAGCCGATAAGGCGCACAGATTAGGCATTATTGTTATTTTTATAGTTCAGCCTGACTAGCGACATTAGTAAATTTGTCAATCTTGCACTTCCTATAATAATTACGTGTATAATTTCAATTGAACTTATTTCAAAAATACAAATTGCAAACGTTTAGAAAATTTTCAATTTGTATGGGGCATTATTTTCATATTATTAGAAATTGTCTATCTTAGAAATGAAAGGGTTTATAACCTCAACAAAACTTTGCTAAAAATCAACTTATTTTTTTTTTTAATTTTGCTTTGACTCTCTTTGAAATTCAAAATAAATTTTCAAAAATTTTCAAACAAACAAATAAAAAATTTTAGACTTTGTTTAGATTCTTGAGTAAAAGTTCTGCTTTATAAATTTTCAACAATTGTTTCGGCATAAGTTAAATTTGCTAATAAAAACGACTTAAAGTTGTTTCAAACAATATTTAATATTTCAATATTTCTTTTGGCCAAAAGTCATATTAATATCGACCAAAAACCGCTGACTTTCATGACTTTATTAGGAGTCAACCGATTTTTACGCGAAATAACATTTTTTTAGTGAATTATTCTACATTTTAAGAATATCAATACCTACTATAAACCATTATCTTTAAGGATCTCTTCTTATAGTTTTTCGTCAATTTTTTTTCTTGAAAATTTTTAATTGTTTTTTTTTCTTTTAATTATTTTGTGAAATTTAGTATACAAAATTTGTTGTGTTAAAATTTTTTTGTAAACTTTTAACTTTATTTTCAATATAAAAAATAAGTTCGAGCTGTTTCCATTCCATTTCCGTTTCATAGTTAACGTGTCAATGCCAAGCCTTATCAGTTGTCCTGCTGTACAGTTTGAGAGGCATTGCAACGTCGTCATTTACGCGTAATTCGAGTGCGCCGCAATTAATTATCATCTGTCATGAGTTTGTCTAAACAATTATGCAAAAACAACAAACTATTAACTATGAAGACCAGAAGCCGTTACTTGATGCGCTATAATTTTAGCTTATGTGTATGTGTGTGTGTGTGTGTGTGTGGGTGGGTGTACGTTCTCAATCTGAATCTTCGTGTGCATGTCGTGTGCAGATTTTGCTCGCGACTTTATGATGTCAAAAATGATGTCATGCTGCAAGAGCGCCACAACAACAGCAGCAACAACAGCAACAATGAAACAGAGCAAGCAGATAGAGTAGTCGAGTCACAGTAGCCCCCGTCCAGATGTCCAGATGTGCATTCATTATGCTCTCCCTGCCTATGTGTGTGTGTGTGAGAGTGCTGCAGTGTGTGTGGGCATGAGATTTCATGTCAATCACACGTTGCTCATATGTTCACTTCATATACAATGCCAAGCAGATACCCTGTAAGTGTTAGACGCGGCATAAAGGGATATTATGTACAAATTTATGCCTAACTGATGTGAAAAATGTAATTTAAGTAAGAATGGCTTGAATTAGCTATCGTTTTTAAAATTAGGGTGACCATATTACGGTACTAAGGCTAAGACGGTTCATTTATAACACTTAACATTCAATTAATACTAAACTATAAATACATTTGAACGTCTTAAGTAACCTTAAGTAACAGTGTTATCTAAAATTAGGGTGACCATGCTTCAATACTAAAGCAAAGACTGTTCATTTATAAGACTCAACATTCAATTAATACTAAACTATAAATACATTTGAACGTCTTAAGTAACAGTGTTATCAAAAATTAGGGTGACCATGCTACGACAATTAGCCTAAAGCTGTATAAATCGTTTCAAATATAAGACATTCGCCTAACTAGCTAGCTACAATTGTACGCAAATTATTACCTCCTGCAATGTGCAGGGTATTTGAAAGTCGCCTACCCCTCGCACTGCACTTGTCACTCTGTAATTTGCCATTCGTTTGTTGTGGATCAGCAAACGTTGATTGATGGCGCGTGTTGTTGCACTTCGAGAGCATCTTGCGAATTGGGTCAATTGTGACGAACGATCGAACAGGACAGGACCTTCAGAGTTACCATTTTGTGCAACTTCAATTCGAATTCGAAATCGAATTCGAATGCGCCGATGAAATTCGCTTGACAGGCAGCGCCAAAAACCTAAGTTGGCAACAAAGAGTTCGCATTGAGCGGCGACAGATAACCCCTTTGTCCGTTAGGGCGACGGCAACTCTTACAGTGCGCCAAAGAAGTATACAACAAGCGCAAGATAGTACATACATACATACATACTATATATAGTATACTATTCGTGTGTGTGTGTTTGCATGTGGCGCGGGCACAATTTAACGCCAAAAATTATTAATTAAACGGCAAGCGAAGAAAAGCTGTCAGTCGTGTCGGGCTTATCAGCCTTGATTTATATATGTGCGTACTTAGTATATAGCATGACATCCGGGGGCTAAGCCGCCATTTTGTGCCCGCTTTAGATTAAAAGGCAGCGGCAGCAGCAGCAGCTCGAACTAGCGACTGGCCTCTGCCTCTCTCGCTCACTCTGCCGTTTTAAATTTTAGCTTTTTTTATTTTTGACTGGATTTCTTTTACTTTTTGGTGTTTTTGCTGAGCTTGGCGCTTTTTGTTATGGCCATATAAGGTTGAAATCGGGTATCGCTAACATTTCTTTTTCAACGGAACTCGAACTGGACTTGTGAATTCCAGTGCGCGTCATTAGATACCCCCATGGCCGCGGCCTGGGCGGCCTGTCGGGCCAATGGACTTGCCGACCGCACGGTGCACGTGTGGCCTATGCAACATGTCTGCATGGTATATATCATATACATGCATGCATACATATAGCTTATATATATAGTCATCGACAAATCTAGTCGCGGCGTCGCATTACGCGTGGGCGGGCGTGCCAATTGTCGCGCGGCGGCCTGACAACTTTGACCTTAAACTGCAACGCAGGCTTAGCGCGCGCATCACAGAGAGCGTGAAAGAGAGAGAGAGAGGGGGAAGAGAGCGTGCTCTGACAATTGGCATAAACATGTGTAATGCGCTCAAGTGAGCGCGATCCACTGACACACATCATGTAAGAGCCGGGGCAGGCACACACTCGCACACACATGCATATGCCAAATTTACGCACACAGACATGCATGTGAAGCAGACGCCACGTGCAATTTGTATGCGACGTGCTGTAGCAGCCAGCTTTGCGCAAGCCAGGCAGCAGATCAGCTTAGCAGGCAGCCTTGGCCAGGCACAAGGATACGAAAGTCTTATACGCAAACGGTTTGCAGGGAAATTTTCAATTTATGAGGGAAATTTTCAATTTAAAAAGGAAATTATCATTTTCAAGCGTCTAGAGTTGCTTAAAACCTGTCAGGCTTAGCAGGGAAATTCATTCTAAACTGACTGATTTTAAAATACCCAGCGTTACGCAAGCTCTACCTGTACCTATGCCAACTTAAAACAATCAGAGCAGCGGCTCACGCGTGCCCCAGACCTATAAACGCAGTTTAGTTCCCAAACACTTTGTGTCTCGCTGCTGACATCAACAGAATCGCCTGTGCCCATGTACCCAGCTACCTACATGCATAGTACATTTGTATATAGTATGCACATGTACACACACACACACACACACATACATGCACAAACATGTTGTGGTCATAATAATAAAATAAAATACATTGTGTCGCATCGTTCTCTTTCTTTCTTTTTTTTCGTTTTGTTCACACAGGGTGCGACAGTCCAAAAATACGTATATACATATATCCCATGATATATGCGCTTGTGTGTGCCCCCTATATGGTATATGGGGATATGCACAAATGCTCATATATGGTATATATTCGTGTTGCCCAGTCAGTGTCAAGTTCAAGGAAATTGCAACGTTGTCATTTTCTAAGCAACATTTTCCATTTGCCTTGGCAAAAAAATAAAACGAAAGACTTGAACAATTTGGAATTTTGTGAATTTTGGTTATATGTACGTATGTATGTATAGGGGGGTTATTGAATGAAATTCGACGGCTGAGCCCAGGTTTCGATTGCGCCATTTTCAATTGAAGAAATTCTGTGCAGGAATCAAAAGTGGAAGATCTCTTATGACAGTGTTCGGTGCAAGAAACAGGTGTTAATTTCCCATATATCACCCGATTCAAAGGCTAAGGTTTACCATATAATCGTGTCAGTTTCTCAATCAAAAGGAACTGAAGAGTTTAAGTACATATATGTGCGTATTTTGATTTACTAATTGATTTCTGCATTCGCGATATGTGAAATAAACATGCTCTACTTCTATGCTCTCTGTTTTTGAAAATTTGCTGCAATAATATTTATGCAGAGTTCAGAAGATCTCAATTATAATTGTACACTACAAAGACGAAATGTGTTGAATGGGTATAACATTGTATTAGCTGAAATACTCTAATTATTTTAAATTTTATATTTTTGTTCTAAAAAATTTTTGAAATTTTTTTTTGAAAAGAAATAAAATAATAGAAAAGTTAAGATTCGAATAGGCGCACTTTGTTCTAGGGTATCTGCGAGCCTAGTCCAATAGAGCAAAACAATATTCTCTGCGGTTCTTTATGGATATGTCTGTAGTGTGTATATAGAACTGCAAGAACATCTCGTTTCGTTTTCCAGAAATTGAGTACAAAGCGGACGACGGACAGCGGACAGCGGACAGTGGCCTGTGCAATGCAATTGTTCCACTGATTAACTATGCCGAGCAGCGATGCCTCACACCTACACTAACACTAACACTAACACACAGCCGCACATACTCGCATACACCTGCCATATGCATTGTGGATTTTATTTTCGTGCTTCATCTGTCTGCGTTTTCTCGCCGTGTTTCGGCTTAAATACGTTGCTTTTCTTGTTTTATTGAAGATAGAAAACAATTTTCTGGTTTACCACACAGCGAAATATTTCTATGCTAACATTTCATTGGTTCTTTCATAGTTTTTCCTTTAGTTTTTTTTTCCCTCAATTGTTTATGTTGAATGTTCCGATTTTTTTTTTTTTTCTCGAATCTTACACATCATGTGCATATTTGGTTAACAGATGGTTTGATCTTCGAAGACACAACCCGCTCATCGATGTGCATTTTTCTCAGAATTCCCTCCCCTACCCCCTCCGCCTGTCCGATCGCTCCCCCCTTAATGCTTTGAACTTTCGAAATGGGCGACCTGTCGGCCAAAGTGCTGCAGAAAATTGCACTCGGCGCTTCTGTTGAGTTTCTAAACATGATCGGGCCGAGAGGCATGAAAATATCGTTTTGCAAATATTTGACACTAATTTTCCAGCATTAAACAGAAAGTTAATTTCCTGCGTTTTTTTTTTGGTGCGTGTGTTTTTTTTTCACCCCATTTTCAAAACATGCGCGCAACATGTGTGCGGTTTGATTTTTGGGCTCTTTTTTTTTTTTTTTTGTATTCATCTTGTTTCATCTTAAAATCGGAGCAAAACTGGACGAGGCGACGCTCAAAGTCATTTTAATGAACGGGGCAATAAATTTTTTTTCTGATTTTTAACTAAACGGAATTATGTCAATTCTATTAATATAATCAGCGTGTTCGCAATACAAAACAAATTAAGGATGTTTACGCAGACTTTTAGCGGTGCATGTGTCGCCAAGTTGCAGAGCGAGCGAGAGAATAAGGCCGGTCGGAAAGAAATTCGCATCTTATGCAATTTTTAATGGGCTCCTCAAGTGCCTGGAGGTCGAAAGCATAACAATTATACATATATATGTATATGGAGTAGGTTTATAGGCCCTGAAATTTCAGAGCAATCAAGAGAAACGTTAAGATGTTCTCAAAACATATTGCATTTAAGTGTTGAAATTTCACAAAGTTATAGTTCATTTATTGAGGCCTTCCTTTTGAGGTTATGTTGGGTGATTGCATTTTTTTATTTTTAGTACAAATTGAAAACAGTTTGGCACTTTGATTGTTTGATTAATGGGTCATCAATCACAGACAGCCTGTCAATAGTTTATTTCTGAAATCTTTGTGAAAAGTTATTGATAGATTGACGTACATATTTCAAAGTGGCATCAAGTATTGAAATTAGAAGATTGATACTTTTTCTTTAGTATAAATTAGTAAGCAATGATTATGGAAATCATAGTCTATAAGGATTCTCTAATACTAAAAAACACCCTACAATATTTAAGAATTACTCTTTGTGTATTATAATTTGCTATTCTATAATGGAAATCGTAACGTATTTTCCTCCCAACAAAACTAAAGGACTACAAAAACTGCCTAAATCCTAAATCCCTAAGTTGCCAGCCGATTTTCGCTTGAACTTAAATGTAAGCCGGACACATGCCTCCTCCCGTCCAATGAGCGTGCTCTATGCACTCGCATAGCTGAGCCAACAATAAGGGGGGAGGGGCGGGTAGGCAGAGCTCTCGTTAGAAACAATGCAACTGCAAAAAAATATATAAACGATTATCTCATTGCAACGGAAATAGTGCAATTAAAGCAAATATTTAAGTTGCGTGGCAGCAACGTGTGCGCGTACTTATCGCATCCACTGTGCACTTGCCACGCGGACTCGCTTGCTCGTAGCTGCACCCGCAAATCTTGGCAAATCTTGTTTTAGTACTGTTATTATTGTTGTTTCTTATTATTGTTATGACTAATGCCTAAATTGGGAGCATCAGAAAAACACAAGAGAAAATATGTGGAAAATCAGCGCATATCTCGCATGCATAAAGCATAAAAATCCAAGCGATAACTGAGCCATTTCATGGCGTTATTCTCGCACTCCTCTTCCTCTTTGCTGATTCAAACTAGGTCTAAAAATAAAACCCATTTTTATTGTGCGGTATTCGTGCTCGATGGTCTCTGATGGTGTGTTCTTGAGATCGTTTCGCCTGCTATGCGAAAACAAACTGAGCAATTAAGATTTCTTTAATTCGGGAATTGTTTCTGGAATGCATACTGAATATTTTCATGCTATATCTGATGTCGCCTTTTGATTGATGATATATACTACGGAGAGCTTATTATTTTAAATACAGAAAAGTGCAGTTTATGTAATTTAGTTTGATTAGCTTAGTAGGACTCATTAAATGTGTGATATTATTACTGAATCACTTAAGATTCCCATGACTTCCTGATGTCGAAAAAGGTTTCTCTCTTACGATTTCAGAAGCCTAGAAAATTTTTTGAAACTTTTAAACATGATAGACACCATATAGTTTTAGGCTAAAACATAGTTCCATTTTCAACGAAACGTTTCTCAGTTTTGCTGCGCGTAAGATTCAGGAAGCACCCGAAGTCAACAGAGAATGCAATGTGCTATAAAGAAAACTTTAATAGAAATCTGACAGACTATTTAAAAAATTGAATGAAATAAAATTGCAATTATGCGCGATGTGCTGTCACCTCATCGAAGAGGCGAACGTCAGAGCCGCAGAGCGTATATTGAGCATAGTGTTGCCTGTGAATTGGGACAGTTAGTTGATGGCATCGGGATTCAATTAAGAATAATGGCCCTGAGTCTTTGCGACTTGCTAGCGAATCAAAGCCACTAATCAATGGCAATCAGCGAAGCGTTCCCGTTGCTGTACCCCCTGTTGCTGTACCCCCTATCCCGTTCCCCAAAATTCAATCAGACCCAGTAACAGTTTTCTAATGCCCGAGTTGAATCTTTTCAGGAGTGCAACACAACGCTATGCGACTGTAAAGGCATCAAAGGACGCATCGGTTCAATCGGCTTTCCAGGAGTGCAGGGACGCGAAGGACCACCCGGTGATATAGGACCGTTCGGTAACCTTGGATCCACAGGCGAGAAAGGCGATTTCGGTGAATATGGCGAACAGGGCGAGAAGGGACATCGGGTAAGTGCCTAGCTATATTAAGATATCTATGTAGATATGTATATATTCTTGTATTACTTCATTTCTTTAGGGTGATGCTGGACCAGAGGGTGAAAGCGGATTTCCCGGTGCCCGCGTAAGTTCCGCAAAATTTCTAGGTGCAGTGCAGCGCTCTTAGCATATCTCTTTAACTACTTTCTCCAGGGTTATCCCGGCACAGATGGCACACCCGGTCCACGAGGTATTGACGGTTGTGACGGTCGTCCCGGTCAACAGGGTCGTGCCGGTCAGCCCGGTGAGAATGGCGCCCGTGGACCCATGGGTAAGCCTGGTCTACCCGGTGCACCTGGTGATGCCGGCGAGGGTGGCATCAACTCTAAGGGCACCAAGGGTAATCGCGGCGAGCGTGGACCCGATGGAACCGATGGTCTGCCCGGATTTGCTGGTAACACTGGACTTAAGGGTGACATCGGTTTCGCTGGCATTGAGGGCCAGAAGGGTGAACAGGGACCGCAGGGATTTAAGGGCGAAATGGGTGTGCCCGAGAAATATCCCATTCATCAGGGCGCTGTGGGCGAGAAGGGTGAGCCCGGTGAGGGTGAAGCCGGTGCCTTGCGCTACTCGCAGGCATTAAAGGGTTACAAGGGCTATGCTGGACCTCGCGGTGAGCAGGGCTTGCCCGGCATTATTGGCGAACCTGGACAAGATGGTCGTGCCGGCCTTCCCGGTCCTCGTGGTGATATCGGTTCTCGGGGTGAGCGCGGTAAGCCTGGACGCGATGGCAGTGCAGGTGGACCTGGAGAGAAGGGTGTGAAGGGTGCACCTGGCTACAACGGAGAGGATGGTGAAGATGGCAGACCTGGTGAGCGCGGTGAAGATGGTTTCAGCGGCATGCCCGGCATCCAGGGTCCTGTTGGACCACCCGGTATCTACGATCCAAGCTTGGACAAATCGTTGCCCGGTCCCATTGGACCACAGGGTGACATCGGTCCCCGTGGACATCCTGGTCTAAATGGCATTCCCGGCAAGCAGGGTCGTCGCGGTCCCCAGGGCACACCTGGACCTCCCGGTGATCAAGGTCTCAATGGCAATCGTGGTCCTCCTGGACGCAGCGAGAGGGGCGAGGACGGCGACTACGGCTTGATGGGTCCACCCGGTGAGCAGGGTCTCACTGGCGCGGCGGGTCCAATTGGTCGCACGGGATACCAAGGCGACGCAGGTCTCAATCTATATGGACCCAAAGGTCAGGCCGGTCAGGATGGTATTCCTGGTGTCAATGGCTACCGTGGAGATCGTGGTGAAGTTGGCTTGCAGGGCGACAAGGGTTTGCCCGGAGAGGGTCTCAACATTGTTGGCCCACCCGGTTCCCAAGGTCCACCCGGTCGGCGTGGTCGTCCCGGTTACGATGGCATCCCCGGCTTGAGAGGATTACCCGGCGACAAGGGTATCAGAGGCGACGATTGTGGCATCTGCCATGCCGGACCACGTGGCCTTAAGGGACTGCTTGGTGATGCTGGCTATCCCGGTGAGCACGGTGCCCGCGGCTTGGCGGGTCTGACAGGCCCCCGGGGACCAAAGGGTATCAGGGGTAACCCTGGCTTGCGGGGCTTCAAAGGTATGCGCGGATCAGCGGGTATTCCCGGTGAAGCCGGTCGCGTTGGCAAACCAGGACCTCCCGGTCAGGTTCACTACACTGGCAGCTTGAAGGACGTGGAGAAAGGTGATGTAGGAGACAATGGCCGACGCGGCGAGCAGGGACAGCAGGGAGATCGTGGAATTGATGGCAGGAATGGTGCCCCCGGTGCCAAGGGTGAGCCTGGACTACATGGTGACATGGGCGATGCAGGACGTCCTGGTCGCGATGGAGCACCAGGTCGCAATGGACGCTACGGCAAACCAGGAGCTGCCCCAACCACACCCAAGTTCTATCTAACAGGCGAGCCGGGCTTCAGTGGCAGAAAGTAAGATTCAGTGGACTCCCTGTTAAGCTGAAGCCACCCAACCTTATCTTTCATCTTCGTTTTGTTTTAGGGGAGAACGTGGTGACACTGGTGATGTTGGTTTTAAGGGTTCCAAGGGTGAAGCGCATCCGGGAGAGGTTATTCAGAACACAGGCGATCCTGGAGAGGATGGATATCCTGGTCCACCCGGCGAGAGAGGGCCGAGAGGCCAACCCGGCCAGCAGGGACCCAAGGGTGAACTCGGCGACATGGGCATAGCTGGCATCGAGCGACAAGGTCCAGTTGGAGCCAAGGGTTATGTGGGTGAGGTTGGTGATTATGGACAACACGGTCTTCCCGGTAAGCCCGGCAGAGATGGTGAACCCGGTCTGCCCGGCGTGGCTGGCTACAAGGGACAACGTGGTGATCCGGGACGACACATATTGTCTGGAGAGATTGGTATTTCGGGTCGACCAGGTATTAAGGGTGTTACCGGTGACGAAGGTTTCATCGGTTATCCGGGACCCAAAGGACGTCCTGGCCCAAAGGGAGAGAAGGGTGCCACCGGTGATGAAGGACTATGGGGCCTTAAAGGTCTACCTGGAAACAAGGGACAACGTGGTGATGTTGTAATCGGACTACCGGGACCACAAGGTGAACCTGGTATTCCCGGTGCCATTGCACTTCACGGAGTCAAGGGTGCCAAGGGTGAAGTCGGTTACCCAGGTCAATTTGGCCAAAACGGTGCTAAGGGCAGCATTGGATTCCCTGGACGTGCCGGACGCTTGGGTAACATCGGTCCCCCCGGTATTCCCGGTGAGCAAGGTATTGCCGGACTCTCTGGCATTCCCGGTGAGCAGGGTGACCGTGGTGACATTGGCTACGATGGACGCACCGGCGACTTGGGACCTCGAGGAGCTGTTGGCGATATAGGACCTAAAGGTAGGACTCTACTTCTCCTTCACTCTCTAACTCATTCACTCTTTATGCTTATTTTGTCGACTTTACAGGCGTTGCTGGAGATATCGGTCCATTTGGCTACCCCGGCGCACCTGGTCGTAATGGACAGAAGGGTGAACGTGGTGAACAAGGTTTTCCCGGTCGTCAGGGTGCCAAGGGTGTTGCTGCCTACAGTGGAATCAAGGGTGAAATGGGTGTTGCCGGCTGGGAGGGACCACCAGGCTATGACGGCCGACCTGGTTTCAAGGGCGAGCGTGGTGCTCCTGGTGACATTGTACCTGCTTTCGACGGTTTCCAGGGTCCCAAGGGTGAGGCTGGTACTCCTGGTCGCAATGGAGGCCCAGGCTTGCACGGCTTGAAGGGTGAACGCGGCGATGTTGGTTATCCCGGCAACCCTGGCTTGCCGGGAGATCAGGGTGATGACGGACATCCAGGCTATGCAGGACGTAACGGATACACCGGTCAAAAGGGCGCGACTGGTGAAATCGGTCTGACCGGAGCTCCTGGCGAATTTGGCGACATGGGCGATATTGGCATTACGGGAGCACCTGGAATTCAAGGCGATGAAGGATTGGCTGGTGAATATGGAGCAGACGGCGAGCAGGGTGAGATCGGAGATGTGGGCGATGTCGGCGAACGCGGCCCCATTACATACAATGGTGCCCAAGTGGATAGTCAGGGTGAACCCGGAGATAATGGAATACCTGGTGAGGTGGGAATCAACGGAGAAACTGGCGATGTTGGAGAAATAGGCTACCCCGGTCCACGTGGACCCACTGGTGACATTGGATACCGAGGACCATCTGGAATCGATGGTCTTCACGGCCTTAAGGGTATTCAGGGTGACAAGGGTCTACGGGGTCCACCTGGACTTCGGTTACCAGCTGAGCGTGGCGTTGAGGGTGACATGGGCTATGATGGACTCTCTGGACGTCCCGGTCGATTTGGTCAAAAGGGAGCACCCGGAGAGCAGGGAGATTACGGATTTAATGGTGCCATCGGTCTGCAGGGTCCCGTGCGTCAAGGCCCACGCGGTCCTACCGGAGACTATGGCTACCAAGGTGCACCAGGTCGCAACGGCCAGCACGGTTTGACTGGTATCAAGGGCGAGCGCGGTGAGATCGGCTTGCAGGGCCAACGCGGTGAGGCTGGCTACGCCATCCGTGGCATTAAGGGCGACATTGGAGATCGTGGAGAGCAGGGTGAACTTGGCTTCGATGGTGAAAGAGGTGAACAGGGTGCCAGCGGTCGTCCTGGCCGTACCGGCTACGCGGGTCCTCGTGGTCCTCGGGGTCAGCAAGGAGATGTTGGCTGGAGTGGCATTGACGGCATAGATGGTCTCACCGGAGAAAAGGGTGAGCCAGGCGTCACCTACTCATATACCTATGCACGACCTGGAGATCGCGGTGAACCTGGTATGGATGGCTTTAAGGGTGAACGTGGTGATGCCGGTACACCCGGCTTCGCTGGTTCCATTGGTCTACGTGGTTTGACCGGCTATCGTGGTGATGTGGGTGAGACGGGCTACCAGGGTCCCGACGGTAGACAAGGTGAACGCGGTGATCAAGGAGAGATTGGTCTAGCCGGTCGTCTTGGCTTCCGTGGTCCAGCGGGTGAAGCTGGTGATCCAGCTCCACCACCGCCGCCAGCCAAGAGTCGTGGCTTTATTTTTGCCCGTCACTCGCAATCTGTGCGTATTCCCGATTGTCCAGCCAACACGAACAAGCTGTGGGAAGGTTACTCTCTGTCGGGTAATATAGGCAGCAGTCTTGCCATCGGTCAGGATCTAGGTCAATCTGGTTCCTGCCTACTGCGATTCACTACAATGCCCTTCATGTTCTGCGATCTTAACAACGTGTGCAACTATGCGCAGAACAACGACGACAGTCTCTGGCTGTCCACGGCCGAACCCATGCCCTCGAGCATGGACCCTATTGTGGCGAGTCCCCTCATGAAGTACATTTCCCGGTAAGCCATTACTTTGTCTCATCTTTCGTATGTTTTCAACCTTACTTTCTCCTTTCCTTCTCAGCTGCGTTGTCTGCGAAACCACAACCCGCATCATTGCTCTGCACTCGCAGTCCATGTCCATTCCAAACTGCCCTGGCGGCTGGGAGGAAATGTGGACCGGCTTCAGTTACTACATGGTAAGCTGGCGTATTAGCTGACCAATACAAATCTTGTCTTACTCTTCTGCACCTCCGCCCTTAGAGCACCATGGATAACACAGGCGGCGTTGGTCAGAACCTTGTCTCGCCCGGCTCTTGCTTGGAGGAGTTCCGTGCCAACCCTGTTATCGAATGTCATGGCCACGGAAATTGCAACTACTACGACGCCTTGGCCTCCTTCTGGCTAGCCGTCATTGAAGAGCAGGATCAGTTTGTGCAGCCACGCCAGCAGACACTGAAGGCGGATCAGACTAGCAAGATTAGCAGGTTAGTAATGTTACAGTTGGAATTGAACATAAGACCACTAACATGACTATGACTTTCTGTTTTAGATGCACTGTGTGTCGTCGTCAAGGCAATAGTTATGTGTCGCGCAAGGTAGAAGTAGGTGGTGACTGGGCACAGTCATCATATGGCTCCCAAAACGCTGGAGGTAGAGGCGGATCACAACGGTCTAATTCCCAAAGCTCCGGCGGCAGTGGCGGCACCCAATGGTCGTCAAGCGGAAGAGCAGCACCAGGATTCCAAGGTTCCTCTGGCAGTTGGTCGTCCTCCAGTCCAGGAGGCTTCCAAGGTGCAGGTTCCCAAAACGGCGAGAGCAACTACAATCAGTGGGCAGCTAGCAACGGTAGACGAGTACCACAAGATGCTTCAGGTACCCAGAGTGGCTACACCTACCAACGTCAAGGGCCATCATCCACCGGAGGAGGATCACAAGTATCTGGTTCCCAGAGCTCGGACAATTACGATCCATACGCAAATGCAGAAGACAACAACAACGTTGTATGGCGTACAGGCACCTCCCAGCAGCGCCCGCTCCAGCCCCAGCAGACACAACAGGTTCCGGCTAACTACTACAATCGACAGCAATTAACGCCACTGCAACAGCAGCGACTGCGACAACAGCAACAGCAGCAGCAACAGCAGCAGCAGCAGCAGCAGCTACCCGAACCGTAACCAATACTGGCGCCAGTCACGTCGGCGTCCGCGCGAAGACACGCACGCTCCTTAGATGACACTGTTCAGATTACCTACTAAGTGTAGCAGTTAAATAATTATTAAGTCTAAGTTGCAATCACTTCTCTACCCACCCCCCGAATCCCTTATTCCCCTCTCCGCGTATCAATACAACACACCTTGAGCAACTGAACTCTGCCAGACGATCTTTGAGTGCCATTTAGCGTGTCGAGAAGCGAGCTGAAGTACCAAATACTAAAAGTAATAATATAGTACTATACCATGTAGTGTGGCAAGCGAAACTACTATAACATAATAATAATAATAATAACGATAATCCACTGCCCCGATATGTAATATAATTTTGCATTTTCTTGGCATTTCAAAAATCTAACAACACAGCGAAACAAAGCCCAGTTTTTTTTTAAATAAAATGTACACGTCATCATTTCTTTGCGTTTTCTTCTATAGCGATTATCTATCAGTTCATGCTTATCGGTACTGCGAACAGATATCTATCTACCTAGATAAGAACGAATGTTTTTTCTTTTGATTGAAAGATGACTCGCCCTTGCGAATAGTTTTATTGCTTTAGCTATTAACAAGTATTAAATGTGTTACATAAGTCGATATACATAGACTATTCATTAAATCCACCCAAAACCCTTCTAGGTACATAACACAATCGCACCTCATTTGGTGGCAACTAAAACACTTGTGTGCACACTACAATTACATTATTATCGCATATAATCAAAAGTTATTCACACTAATTATCATAGCTGAGGGGGAAATTTCATCGTAGACACATGTTTAGATTTAGATACCGATATAGGATCAGTTGTAGTACAGTTAATAAAATAAAGAGAAAAAAATACGCGCAACTATCTAAAAGATCGAGAGTTGAGTTGAGTTGAGATGTTCTAACCTAATCGCACTGCAATCGCGACACTTATACAGTTCATTCATTTCTATATATTATTTGGTGTTGTTCTAGAGCCCACCAGCACAACTGCTTTACTATTATTTAACAAAGTCCGGGTTCTCCTGCACCTTTTCGGTGAACTGCAGTTGATTGTCGATGATTTGGAATAGCACCTCCGGCGCCGGGAAACGACCGCTTTGAATTTTCGACCAAACCGGCACATCGTTTAGTGTAATCTCGAAGGCGCCTGATGAAATCAGCTGACCTTCGATCATGTTTCCCAAAAAGAATATCATCATGCAGGCATAGATTTTGTTCGCTTGCAGATGACTCCACCAGCCGGGCGTGTTGATGCCCAGACAGGAAAACGGACTCACAGAGCTCACCACAGACAAAATGATGAGGATCTTGATGGCAAAGATAAGCTTTGAGAGATAGTAGTTGATGCCAGGCGGATCGTAATTGGCACCATGAATCTCAATTTGCGGATACTTCTCAACTAGAAGATTTGAATAATCCTCGAAAGCCTTACGATAGCCGCATGAGTAACTGCATACGAGAAAATGAGAGGGAAAATTGAATAAAATAGCGACACATATTAATGCGATAATTAAAGGCCGTTATCGTACCCCCCAATGGGAGGGGACTTACGACTAATTTGCACCTTACCAATAAAGAAAAGTCATCGTTGGGGCAACGCTCTGGCCAAGCTTGGTGGCCGGTATTTCCTTGCCTTCAGAAGCCAGTGCATAGCAGGCGCAAAGGCAGAGCACAAGTAAGGCAAGATTTCTGCCGTTCGAAGAGTCCATCTTTAGTTTTGTTTGTTAAATAAAAAGAGAAATGCAGCCGGATAAAGAAATCAGCAGCAGCAAAAAAAATTATTTGTCTTCTTCTAACTCGTATTGCCGTTCAGCGGAAAATGTTGTCAGTTTGCGAACTATCGATATTTCACGAGCAACAAAACAAATTTATTCGATTACTGTTGGAAATTTGGTTTGTTTGTCTAAATCGACAGTTAATGTTTCGCTGGCTTTCTTAGTAGAACTAATAATGTAAAACAATATAATAAAGTGAATTTCATCGATTGCCTAGCCATTATGCAGTGTTCAAATTTGTCGTGCCGACTGAACATGTACTGTGCCTGTTGCATCTAACTGCTGCAGTGCTGCCAACTTTTCCGAGCCAAAAAAGCTATCTTCATTGAAAAAGGCAAAATAGCCGTAAATCGGTGCACAAATATAGCTAGAATCTCAACTGTCTGTTGTTTTTAGTTTTGTCCCGCTATATTCAAGAGCTGAGCTGACAACACTGAACAGCTGATGTGACATAACCTGCACATCTTTTTATCGAATCCCAAAATGTTTCGTCGGGTAAATAAATAACAATATCATTTATTCCATAAACTTGTATGAAAACACAATTTTCGCATTATTGCAGATTTTGCCCACGGTGCGCTTAACGCTGCAGCTGCCAAAGCCGACGGTCACAACAAATCGATCTGCCGGTGTTTACAGCGTCTACGAACCGGATTACCTCGAGGTTGTACAACAACATATTTTAAAAAATGCAAGCACAAAAAGTATTCTATTCAATTTTGTATTCCATTTTAGTCTTTGAAACCGAAATTCCCGCAAATCGAGAGCCTTAACGTGCAGATAAAGGGCTACGATTTTCCACTCTTGGAGAGCTATCAGCGCTTTCTACACGGCGTGGCCGAGTATCTCGACCTAGATGTCTCCGATTGCTATGCTCTGCCCCCGCAAAAAACGCAAGTGCAACGACTGCGTCCCAATTCAACGGTCATCGAGGCCGAGTACAAGCTGACCACATACGAGCGCAATCTGCAGCTCAATAATGTGGATGCACCCGTGTTTCCACAATTCCTGCGAATTGCACAAGCAGCACTGCCCGAGGGCGTCGAGCTAATGGTTGTGGAGCATACAGATGATATTGAGGAGCGTCGTTATGTGCCCGACAGAGATTTGCTTGATCTGAAGGCAGAACTGGAACGAATGGGCGGTGCCACGCCCACAAAAAAGAAATAATATACCACAAGTTGTAATCATTTGGTATATGTGCAAACATTAATCGCTAGTTTATTATTATAATTGAATAAATCCGTTTAGGGTATTCACTGTGCTGTAACGGTAACTCGATAACCTGCACTTGCAAGATTTCTGCTCGATTATTCAGTTACCCCAACTTGCGAATACCCTCTGTATAAAGTGTAGACAAGAAGAGGATAAATATCTATAAAAAAAACACTTTCCTATTTAAAGCTTTGCACTAACTGGACGGCAATGGTTACACTTGGAAGACGCTTTCTAGACTACAGCACTACAACTAATTAATTGCACTATAAAAGAAATGCTTAGACAACTCCGAAATGCACCACCTTGATGGATGACGAACTAGACGCAGCGTTGTTCTTGTTGCTGCTCGAAGATTCTTCCTCTCTGCGTCGTGTTGGTGGTTTGCTGACATCTGTAAATGAGGAATTACCATTAGATTCGCTATCATATACTATAATCTCGCACTGAAACTCACTCGTTGTTATTGGATTGAAGTCCTTCAAGTACTCATCATTGGGATGGCAAAGTGGCAAACTATCGGCCAGCTCCTTTCTGGGATTGGTCAAATGTCTCGCAGGTCGTGAGTAGCCGTTACGTTTGGGTGGCATAGGCTTCTCTTTGCGCGGAATTTCCTGTAAAAAAGAAAGAAGCCATAAGACTCGAGATAGAATAATTGATTGTGTGGAGTGGACTTACTGGCACCACGGCCACCTGTATGGTATCCGAAAACTTGACTTTATTCTTCTCGGCTGGCGCACTCTTCGTCGCACTGGTCGTCGCTGCGGCATCGCCACTAGTTTGCGCCGCTGCTGCATTCGAGAGTATCGAAGCTGTTGGCTTTTTCTGCAGCAGACGCTTCTGGTAATCCTCATTGCTGAGCGTAGGCAGCATAGCTGGAATGTTGCCCGACACAAGTGGATGTTGATAGAACTTAGGCTGATAAGGAGGAGCAGGCAATGGCGGAGGACCAAGCTGTAAAGTTTGATCAACAAAAGGTGCAGCGGTTTGGCGGATGGCAGGACTACTCGGCATGGGCATGGGCAATCCCACGGTCTGATCCGGCACATCCTGTGACCAGCCATTGCCTGTAAAAGAAAAAATGTATGGAATTTATAAATATTCATTTTAAAATAACTGTTTCTATATACCATTTGTGTTTAGCTGCTTGACTGGTGCCTGGCTGCCACTTTTCTGCGCCAGAGCCACCAGGGAGGTCGCTGTCGAGGCGCTACTCAACTTGGTAGTCCTCAACTCAGGCAACGGAGGACGTAGCTCTGGCTTGGGTATATTTATCTTGATCATCTCGGCATTGAATATCTTCGATTTGAACGAGGGCAAGGGTGGCACATAGTTTTTCAGAACCTGCTGGCTGGGCGACGAGTAGCTGGACTGCGAGCAGACGGAATCGGGACGTAGATCGCTGGTTAAAGTCAGGCTAAGATTGCCATTAGCATGATCCTCTCCGTGAATTATGGCAGCGGCCTGACTGAATGCAGCTTGGGCGAATTCACTCAAGCTGCCAATGCATTTGGTCAAATTGTAAAGATCCATAAACAGATCGTAGTCTGCCACATCCTGGGCAACCTCAAAGGCTTCGTTGAACAGGCTTTTGCTATAACAGAATATCAATAATGAGTTACATTCTAGATGAGTTTAATAATATTTCACTTACCGCAGCAGAAAGAAGCAGAAACGTCTCTTTAGGTCGTAAACCTGATCGCTAAACTCATCCTTGGTGTCCTCGGAGAGAGTGTGCGCAAAGGTTTTCAACGCCCGCGCCATCAGATCGACACGCTGACGTCGTTGATCACCCGCAAAGAACACATAATTGGCAATCTTATGCAGCGTAATCAGACACATGGCGCCATAGGTTTCCCAGTTGAGGGATGCCAAAATATTGACTGCTCTTTCTGGCTGCTGCAGTCGCAGATACTTGTCCGCAATGACATCTGCCGTCAGGCCAGAGTTGTGTATATCGCCACGCATGCCGGCGCCGCAAAAGACTCGCATGCAGGCCAATGGACCCTGCTCATAGAGCAGCAACAGCATGCAATCCGTTTGAGCATAGGTGTGGTTAAAGCTGCTTAAGTCCGGCTTACGACTGAATGCGATGCTAAGCAGTGTCGGTTGCGATGCAAAGTAATGTGATAGATCCAACAAACTTAGCGGCGTCACATTCTCGCTTAGCAATTGATTGCCAATGGGCGCCAGCGCCAGATCGAAACATTGCAGCACGGAACGCTCATTGGCCACACACAACAGCGCCGAATCACAATGCCAGGCGCATTGGGTGGGCACAATCTCAATCTGATTAGCATATTTGGTTGTTTGCAGCACCAGATCGTGAAGGCAAATGTTGCGATCAATGCTGCCCAGAAAGAGCTTCTCCTGGTCCGGACTAAAGGCAAAGCAACAGATCTGTGTGCCCATGGTAATCGAGGTAATTGCGGTGCGCTGCATTTTGCCCGTTGTCAGTTCATAGGAACAGATCTCTGCACTGATGTCGCCCTTGCGCGATACCTTCTGTTCCAGCGTAATGATCTGATTCTCCGAGCTGCGCAGAAAGTCCACGCACAATGGATCATTCTCCGACCAGCAATAGGCAATCGATTCCAATTGCAAACTGCAAATAAATAAAAGGATAATTAATAACAAATTACATTGGTTAATAAAATACGCACCCCTTGATCTTGAATATGTGAATATTGGCACGATCCTGATCCCGTATAGTCGGTCGCCAGGGATACACTTCGTTCTGCGAGGATTGTGTCCAGACAACAAACAAATCGTAGCTGGCATTAACCGTTAGATGGCGTGCCAGTTTACGCTCCGAGGCGGCGCCCGGAATGATAACATGAAATATACGCGGATCCATGTTGGCAATCTTCTCCGGCCCCAAGGGCCGCACATTGGGTCGTTGCAAATGCACCACCGTCAGCTGGTTTGTATTGTAGGCCAAGACAATGTGGGAACGTGTAAAAAATGCTGCACGAGTGAGAGAGAGAGAGAGAGAGAGAGAAAACAGTAAAAAAAAAAGTCCAAAGACAAAGTGCATAAACAAAACATGAAAGCGCTGCGCACAGATTAATTAAAAATTACAATAATTGCATGTGGAATGTGTTGTTGCACCAGTAGTTGTTGTCCCATGTTCGTATGCATGTGTGTGTGTGTGTGTGTGTGTGTGTGTGTGTGCCTCGTGTGTATTTGTTGTTGTGGGAAAGTGGCTTAAGTTGTTATAAATGCAAATTTCTCCAACGGAGCACGCACACTCACCATCGGTAATGACCTCGGCGGCCAGTTTGCCAACAAGATACTTCTCAAACACCATCCGTAGTACGTCGCCCGTATAGATATCCACACAGATGTGCGCAATGATGCCATGATCGAAAAGCAGCAACACTTGCGCCGCATCCTGCCACTCGGAATGCACCAGTTTGTGGGTGCGCAGCAATTCCTCAAGCTTCTTGAGATTATCCTTCAAACGTCCCGCCGCCTTACGGCTATTCTTGAGCACGGCCAAGCCATTGCGTCGTTCCGTATAGTCACGTTTCGCCAGCGCCGTCAACTCTTGGGACACCTCGCGCTGTCGCTGATAGCGAAATGCACCCAAATCGCTGCTCTTGATGCGCACCTCATCGCGCAACGTTGTCCAGAAGTGCAGCTCGCTGAGCAGCATCTCAAGGCATCTCCGCGCAGCGATGGCAAATGATGGAAATTGACATTGAATTGGAACTCGAGCTCGAGACGCAAATGGGTGTCAACAATTATGCGATTGATTGCGAGCGCAATTCAGGCCAATCGCGTGGCGCATGCGCGATGTTTGTTATTTAATGCACACGTACAACGTACAGATCGATAAGTTTCTAGATTCACTTAATACAATGGTTATTTTGGAATTTCCACTTAGTTTATTTGATTTTATTGCACAAATACGCGACGCACGCAAACGTAAACACTGAAAATTGAAGTTCTAGCGCTGGCAGTGACGTGATCACTTGTTGCGTGTCAGCTCGATAACTGTTATCGAACTGCTATCGTTCGGTAGTGTGACCGTGTGTAGAGCATGGAATGCATTCGATGGCGCCAAGATTTGAATCACTTCAATGTCATTTGACTCTTGAGTATAAAAACTTGATAAGAGCAATATAACAAAAACAAACTAAATTACTAATTATTACCCCAATTTAATGGCTAATAAAATGTTGGACTCTGTGCGACAAATCCGCAGACATGGTTGAGATAAGATTAGAAGGCAAGTTCTACGCAAACACGACCGCCAAATCTAATACAGAATTATGGAGCGTGTTTATTTTTAAACAAAAATTGTATTTATTGATTTCACCATTCAATTAGATTGTTATCAAATATTCACAGTACTTTTCTTTCGTTCTTTGCTCGTTATCAATTAAATACGATTAAAGGCACTATAAATTATAGTGGCGTTATTTTAAACAACTAGTTAATGCACTAAATAAACAGCAACGTATCGTAGAATAATAATAATAATAATAATAATAATGTGGTAATAGTAAACATAGATTAATGGTAACTAAAATATATATGTGTATATCGCATTTGAGAAAACTTAACACAACAGTTACGCATACGCTGTGTAGTGCATATCGATTTCTAAGTATTTTTAAGTAATTACATGTGTATACAATAGATACAATAGATCTATATAGTTTTATTTATATGTATATATATGGCGGTATGGTATTTGCGCGCCTAATGACTGCGACCGCAGAACACTGGAGAGAACATCCCGCATTCTGCGTCTAAATTACTACAGATTGTGCTTACGAACTATGAAGGCAACCGCTAATGAAATCATAGGAAGAAACCTCTATATAATATATATATATATATACAAAACATATGGATTCCGAGCGCACATTCTTGCTATTCTTGTCCCGTCGTCTTACACACTTAATCTCAATTACAATTTACAGCATAAATATTTAGAATACAATACATACAATATTAGGTTTCTATTTACAAGAGAATCAATATCAAAATATTAACCACATTTCATACGTTCTTTAACTGGTAACTTTAACTAATTAGCCTTTGTTTTTCAAATTTTGATAACATTTCAAATAGATATTAAATTTTCAGTTTGGTTTTTCTCTCAGTTTTTTTTTTTTTTTTTTTTGCATTTCCTTTTTAAGCTGTTTGTAATTTTCTTTCTTTTTTTGGCTTCGACAGTATATAAAATTAGAACATATAGAACATAATTCGTGCGTTGAACGTTTTACGTCGCAAGTCTCTCAAGTTCGTTGCCTTACGGTCTAAATTAACGAAATTTGCGCTCGTTGGTTAAATCGTCTAACAAAAAAAAAAAAAAAAACAGTTTTCTATTTTATGATTCTAGTGTACAAGTTACGATTACAAATTACAATAAGTTGCAGCAGTCGCGTCTCTACATATATGCACAGATTGGGTTTCTCGCTGTTAACTAGTCCATTACGATTTTTGTGGAAGGTAGGGAGGTGCCGATAGGCGGGATTCGTAGTTTAAAAATCATAAAACTCGTTCGATTTGTTGTTGAAACGTCGCGTTAACACATAAACAACTGCCTCGTAGGTGGCCATCATGATTGCCGTGTTGGGTATCTGTCGCACCAGTTGAGTGGCCAAGCCTCTGCAGAAAAGATAGATTGTTCAGTAAAAGAGTCGTTAAAACATAGAACTAACTAACTAACTTTATATAGTAATTATTAAAACACTAAAATATCTTTCGTGATTATGAAATTAGTAAGAACTTAATTTGAAGCGTATGCAAATAGAATTTAATTGCGTCGCAGAAGATTCTTTTTGTATAACGCTTTAAATATAGATGGAACGCGAAATCGTGGGTGCTTCATTATGATAACAAATTAGCACGACAAGCTAAGAATTTCGCATATGCGAATAAAAAATATATCCGCTATGTGGGAATACAAATTCAAATTTATGAATGCGATCAAAATAGACATGTTGGTATATAATGCGGGGGTTAAGGGGTTTCTCTGGAGCTTGTAGATCCCCAATGCTAACAGAGATACATTCCAAAGAAATGTCAAATGCCAGCTGGGAATCCTCATGTCTATTTTAATCTGATGAAGTAGGGGAACAACCCAAACTCATGATCAACACGTGACACTACACTGTACTCCACACTGCTATACCCACCTATACAGTCCGGCGCGACCCTCCTCCTTCCAGACCGTGTGCAATGTCTGCCAAAATGAATTATATTTGTTGCCCTCCTCACGCAGACGCGTTCGTGCCACCTCGTGTGGATACGCAATGCAGGAGGCAATTGTCTTGGAAACAGCACCAGCCATCATGAATTCCAGAAAGTCACGTGAACCCTTTGTGTCTGTATGTCGTTGATTGCGGTGCTCCAACTGCAAAGCGAAAGGATTTTAGTTAGATTTGATTCGAGCACATGCTAGTTTAGCTTACCAGTTTTGATTTAATAAACTCGTAGATAACAAAATGGACCATTGTCTCACAGATACCAAAATAGCTAGCCGTAATGCCCTTGTAGAACGCGGCCAGTCCACCCTGTGCATACACCCGTTCGATGCATTGTCGCACCGTCATCTGCACTTTGGAATTGTAGTCCAGCTGCATTCGCGTCTTCACAAACCAAATGGGATTCGTGGCCGTCGAGGAGACAAAGCCAGCGCTAGCAGCGCTCATGATGTGAACCAGCGGCGAATCACGCTCAACAAAGCTAGAAAAAAGAAAAAGTAGAGCGATAAAGGGTATCATTTAGGCTAGAGACTCTTTTTTTACACTTACCCCAAACTGTTGAGTGTGTTCTTGGTTTGTGAATAGGTGCAAAAGTAAATGGCACGCGAGGGTGCCACGCCCACCAGATTTGGACCAAGTCCTTTAAAGAGTGCGCGGGGACCTTCGTTTTGTACAATGTATCTAAATAGAGAGAACATAATATATATAACAAAGATATATTTTGGGCCCATTGCATCAAGTGAATTAATACATTTTTCATTCATTTTTCCATTGTCATGAAATGTTCCAAGCTGAACTAGCTGAACAAACAAAGAGTAGTTCATTTCCAACGAATTGTGAACTTTATAGCGGGAGATATGTTTCCAATTTTGGATTGAAGAATGACTGACAATTGTTTATGGCAGGTTTAAGAACTGGAAGAACAGTACAGCGTTATGGAGAGTGCAATGCAATTGAACGAGTGCGACACACAAAGATCACCAGCGAATGTTTTATCCCTAGCATTGTAATCTCGATAGTAGACGCAAACTATCGATAGTTCCTGAGGCTCTTTTGACTTACCGCAAACATTGAATAATGCTCATGGATTTGGGAGTTGTCGATGAGATGCCGCAATGTGATATAGCCATTATCTGTAAGGCCAAAAAAGATGAAGATCTTCATTAAGATATTTCACATCAATCGTTATACTCGATTAAAAGCGATGAACGTGAAGTATTATTGTTATTGTTGTTGTTTGAATTTCAAAATATGATCATGATCGATAAGTTGTAAGAGAAAATAATAAAAAAATTTGGTACTACCCTACGCACACCCCCAATCACCTGTGGCTGTGATCTGTTACGTAATATCGTTGTGCTTAGCTTACGTCGTTGTTCCGGCCGCAACAGCTCAGAGGCGCCGCCATTTGTTGCCGGTCCACCAGGTGGTCCGGGTGGCTCAACAATTCGCTGCGACGGCGCCTGAAATGCCTTTGAGCTCTGTAGACGCGTCTTTACCACCTCCAGGGGGCATGTTACCACAGCACCAACTGTGCCCGCGGATCTGAAAACAAACAAAACACATTTAGTAAATTTGACACACGTTCTAAAAATAATTAAATGAAAATATATACAACCCCTCACACGCATATTTTCTCTGGCATTGCCTCTAGCTCAATTTGTTAGAATTGCCAAAGTGCTTGACTTGGCAAAAAAATGTCGAGTTTCTACTTAAGAATTCGGGCGGGAGCGAAACGAAACACCCCATATTATTGGCAAGCGACCATAAAGATAAATATTTATTCCATTTTTCCGATTTCGATTTCCTTTTGCAATTTGCATTTTTGATGCTTTGCAATTTGCTGCAATTATTTTGCCCCTTTCATATGAAAATTGAAAATTTTGTGAATTGCGCAGGAATTGTTGGGGAAAACCAAATTCTTTGGAAATCGGACAATGTTTTCCCCGATTGTTATGCATATCTAATGCATTGGAAAATTGCATGTAATGAACAATTTGACTTTTTCTAGAACCTTCAACTATATACTGGGTATCTTTTATTACTTCTCTCTCTCCGCTTAACAGATGTTATAATTGAGATCTAAAATTTCACATGTCTCATGTTTGTTTTGATCGCAATCTATATCTAATTACCCCAGACCTTGCCTAATGAAATGCTTCACACAACATTTGTAAATATTATGAAAAGAACTTGTGATAAAAGGGAAACATTGTTATCTACACACATATAGCATATATACAATATATACAATATATGCATAATAAAGCTTTGCAGTTAAGGCATCCAACTCGTGACTCAAGCTGCAAATTGATTAAAACTTGTAAATTGCCGCCCGGCAACAAAGAAACGTGATCTATTTGAGGAATACTTTACTATAGGTATACCCCCGACCCTGTATATATCATGCCCTCTTTTATGGCAAAGTGCCTTTATGTAAGCATAAAGAACAACGTTTTCTTATTCCTTTTTCAAATTAATAAATCAAGAAAAAAAGGGGGGAAAACAAAACCAAAAGTTTGATCGATGACAAGCGACAACAACAAGAAAGTAAGAAAGGGAAATGAAAATATATTATGAACGACACGCAAATCTTTCGAAAATGCGCAACAAGAAATGAATACTTAACATATGAGTATGTTTACTTCAATCGAGTGTCTATGAATATGTACGATAGGGACGTTGAGCCCTCTCTGATAAAAGAAAAGCAGATTTCTTTCAAAATTATCTGAACTAATTTCAAACTATTGTGAAATCCTAACTTAAGGTCATTCGAACATTGAAAGAAAACTTTTGAAGACACCCGAAGGTACATATGTATATTCAAACCGTACCTCCTAGTCTAATAGGTTCTTGAAGGGGGTCTTTCAACTGTAGAGCTCATTAAATACGTCTCCCCTTTGTAGATGTTTGATTTTGAAAAGTCATCGATTGGCGTCGCAAAACTAGTAAACAATTTCACAAAATCTATTCCAGATTGCAGCGGGGCCAATTGCAAACCGGTTTCAACTGGCTTTCCATTGACCCATCTCTGGGAGATAACCTGCACCCGGGAATGAATTGCCGTAGCCGGACAAAGCTGTGTGCTAGCTTATCATCGGCAGCCTGTTGGGCCACATCGGGATTTGACTTGTACTAGGTATATCTGTGTATATATACTATATAAGTCATTATATTCTAAGTGAGAATAGAATATATAGTAGACAAAAGAAATCTGGTATATTTCTGTGACATAATTGACAGGAAACCGGTATGATCCCACAAGCGAAACACGCCACATGTTCAAAATTGAAGAGATTTGAAAGATCTTCATACACGATTTAACATCGGAGATGTTAATATAAAAGATTTCTTTGACCTCAGCCTCCTTTCGCATGGGATTATAGTCAAACATTATGGCACAACGATCTCAATTATTGTACAAATTGAGTTAATGCATTAACGAGAGCGCACTCTCCTATTGGATTTCATCATTAGCATATCGGGAACAGTTACTCGATCGCAGGCAAGCGCGTGCTAAAGCGCCAGACAGATGCACAAACAGCTGGCACGATGTGTGATCTACGTATATGATGATCTATAAATGGATTTAATTAATGAGTGCAAATAATGAAAGAGTCAAGGAACGCATGATAGATCTGTATCATGTAGATCCCCAATTATGTTTTGATTTGTCATCGCATATATGCAAAGTTTCGATCCATCCCTGGTCAGTGAAATGCATTCGAATGCGGACACGTGTATTTGCTTTTGTGCCTTGCCAAAGTACAACAGCAAAGTGTATCTGTATCTACGCGTTGTGTTTTGCTTTTATTTCTTGGTATCTATAGCGCGAACTCAATGGCCTCAGCTGCCTCCGTCTCCGTCTCCGTCTGCGCCTTCTTTTCCGCCTTCCCCTGCACTCGCTGAGCTTGCCATGAGCGAATTTTTTAACTCAACCGGTTAATGGTCGATTTAGCTGTTTTTTGACTGAAATCGCATCGTACTCACATTGTACCCATAATACGCAACACGCGCCAGATAAGAGTGGAAAATTTGGCAGACAGCGGGTAAAAGAAGCAAACGAACGAACCACAGGATCGGCCGGCAGGTGTTGCTCGTAGGTGCTAGTCGGAAAGATTGCGTATACGTATACGTATTTTAATGTGATTCATCAACGTGCAGTAGCGCGACTTTTACTCCCGCAGAATTTGCGAAATATTTGATAAATGCGTCTTTAGGTGGGGCGAGGCTTATCAGCGCGTTTTGACGTTTCGGCAAAAATTCTTATCAATTTCTTTCTTTAGTTTCTTTCTTCTAGTTAGACTGATTACGAAATCTATGGAAAGTTTTGCAAGCTTCTTTCAGTAGGTCAAAGTTTGTGGAATGCACTTAGATAGGCAGTTAAGGTGTAGTTAAAACACGCGATCGTCCACTATAGTGAGCCACATATAATTTCCCCATTCAATGAACTTGGCACGCGACCTTCTTTGTTTATAATAACAATAATACTATATGTATGATATTTGTAAATAAAATTGTCTTCTTCTGCCGCCAAACACACTCGGAACTTGTTTATTTAATGTGCCAAATGAATATGTAGATAGATGAATATATACATAGTACGTATACATAAATATATATATACAAATATTTTATAGATGAATAGGTTCTAAAACGTGCGCCCTTGACATAATTTCTGGCACAATTATATTTTAAAATAGTCAACAGTCGAAAGAATCCTAAAATAGTTTAAGTTTTTCAGTGACTGACGATTATAATATCCAGATTAATCATATCTCATTCATTATTTCGGAATTTTTCTTTAATACAAACTTTTTAAAGAGAAGCGAGAGAAAGAGGAGCAAAAGAAAGAGAAAGAAAACATTGCCTACGTGCGTTGAGGCATGCAAACGATTTCCAAAAGAAGAAATCAAAAATTTTACCTGTTTCAAAAAATTCAAAAAAATTCAAAAGAAAAAATTGTTGGGCGAGACATGAACAAGGAAAACAAAAAGATGTCAACCTATTTGTACCATGAGCTATGCACTTAATCCCCCGACTGCTGCGCCCACACACACACGTAGACTTAGCATCCCATGCAGGTCTAAAAATAACTTAGATCTACTTAATCTTATATAACGTGTGGCATTGTTGTTTGTTTTCTTGTCGTGTCCCACGTCAATGTTCGCACTGCACTCTTTACTCCTTCCCCCTCCCTCTCTCTCTCTCTTTCTCTCGCTCTATCAATGCACCTCATTAGGAATGTTGTTGCTGCTGTTGTGTTTGCTTGCGGTCGCCTTCAACTGAGTCAATGTGCCAGAAAGAGTTTATTTTCCCACAACCCACCCGCCCTCCTTCTTCTCCACCTCCCTTTCTCCTCACTGTAAGCGGCGACAAGCCCAAAACAGAAACCAAAACAAATCGAACAGCGGGCCAAGTCGCATTTGTCGCTGTTGATTTGTTGATTTCATTAAATAAAAGTAAAAGTTTCGCAACAATAACAAAATCAACAATAACAGTAGCTGTTCTGCTGGCGCTAACATACCCTGTAAATGTAAAACACTAAGTTACCATGCCTTGGTTAAGGGAACACAAGTCCAGAAACTTCGATCATGTTCAGCCAATGTGGCTGCCACTTAAATTGTTTATAACAATATAATGGAATATATACTCTGCGCTCTAATAAGTATCTAGCAAAGTATATACCCCTGAGCTATCTCATCAAAGAGTATAATCAACAAGATTATTGTGCCAAGTTAGATATAAATAGAAAATAGAATAGAATAATGGCAACAAAATAAATGAATCTGTGCAATGCGTGACTATGGCACTATATACACTATACTATCTTATTAATGAGCCAGGTACAGATACAGATACAGATACAGATGTATTTGTTGCAGTATGCTACAATATAGCGTGCATTTCACAATCTTCAAAACCTGACGCGGATGATGCATGTCACTGTTTGTTGTTATTTTAGTATATTTATATCGATAAACAACGTCCAGTTGGTTATCTCCTCCCCCTCCCCCGCTGCCTCTCCCTCTCTCTGACACTCTTTCCACACACTGTATGGGGCAATTGCAAGGTTGTTTTTCTAGCGATAGTAACGTGTGTAAACACAAGATACCGCAGAAAATACTCAAGAATATATATAGACTATACATAGTTCCAGCTTAGCAGACGCACAGTTGGATAATCAGCTCAGGTGGCTCAAATTACAAGGCATTGTTAGTGGAGGGGGGGGGTGGCGGGCGCAACAACATTGCATGCAACGTGAGTCGCGTTGCTTAAAGCTGTTTACGGCGAACGCTTGAAAAGCCGCAGCAAAACAAAAACAGTTATGTACACACTCTGGCTGCACTGTAAACAGAAATTAACATGAAGCCGGCCGGCCAGCCGGCCGGCCGGCGAATTGCATTTTAGTATTTAGTATTTAGTATTTTCTGTTTACGCTGTAATTAACATTTCAGCAAATTCCAATTTGTCGATAATTGATGGATGACACTTTGTCAAGTTATCGGAAGCTAGTGTGATCGCTGTCATGCATTTCTAAGACGCATTTCTCTCTCTCTCTCTCTCTGTTCGAAAATACTAGAAACACACACATTGTTTTTGTTTTCATAGGTGTGTCGCATTGCAGTATTCAGAGGCTCGACTCGGCCAGCACCGGGCTTATATCAACCCATTTATTTTTACCTACACTGCGGCATTGAATTTCACCTATATATGTATGTATATAAACAAAAACAAAGTGCAAACCGGTTGGGGGAAACATTTCCAACTGGATTCACAATAACTAAGACAACCGATATACCTTGCCTGCTGGGTAGAGTGTACGATAAATACGGCAACAAATAAATTAAGATGCAGGTCTATAAATAGAACTACAATAACAATACAATTGAACCTCGTTATTATTGTTCCCTTTGTGGATGTCACATGTTGTTGTTGTTTTTTTTTTTGTGTGATTACATCAAGCACGAACATGATTTATGTGGGGTTAACTCGCGTCACTCCTCGCGCACACACTCGTAGCCCTTTATGTACATATATGTGCTGATCCCTGGCTTATCGAATGATGTGTACCAAAAATAATATTTGTACATGACTTTGTGTTTAATTAAATTTGTTGTCCTTTTATTGCTTTATTTTTATTGGCAACACACGACGAAGGAAAACGAAACCAGATGTGCAAGGCAGATTGTGATAAAAGATCATCGAGTGAAGGGCATCGCTCGATTCGGTGTGTCAAAGCAAACATTACTATCTTATCATAGTCTTCCTCTTCGCCAATGTTTTGATTTAGACTCTGTTGTTGTTGCTTTTAATGTTCTACCGTCTGCTGCCGCCGTTTTTTAATTGACGATCTTTTTGCGTGACGTTTATCTTGAATTATTTTTGCGCAGCGTGGGACGCGCCGCGCCGCGCCGCGCCAGTTGCACCCAAAATAAACTGAACGAACACGTGAAGCTTGCATGTTTGCACACAGATGATCGCTATAAATGTGTGTGTGTGTGTGTGTGTGTGTATGCAACTTTGTGTGGGTTGTTGTTGTTTGTCAGCTTTTCCTTCTATTTCATTTTGGTTGTTTTTTTTTTTTGGCGCCATTGCCAACTTTCCCGATTGCTGCAGGTCAATTGTCTAATTGTTGTTGCTGTTGGAAACATATCGCAATTGCGACGTTCAATTCCAACTAAAACCAGTTCCTAGCTTGCCAACGGTGAGCGAGAGAGCACGAGACCGTAGAGGAGCACAGCAGATAAGAGGGAGGAGGCACAGTAAAAACAAAAAACAAAAAACAACAAAAAAACAACAAAAATGTTAACACTTACCCGCCGGCTAGCAAATGTATTAGAGTTTCACGATTTTGCGACATAATCTAACTTCGCTGTGTCTCGTCTCTTTTTCTCCGGAGCCGGGTTTATTGAGAAAATATAATTGGGTAATTAACGCGCACTTGAATTTATTGCTTGCTGCTGCTGCTGCTTGCTCAGACAGGTATCTGGGCCGGGCGGGGAGCGCAGGTGGGGGCTCTGTTCCCGGCGGCAACGGCCGCAGCACCACAGTGGAATTTTTATTTTCGCTCTCTGCGATTTTTCGCTTTAGTTTTGCATAAGCAACTTATGTACATATGCTCTTTCCAATGTTGTTGTTATTGTTGTTGTTTTTGATATTGTTGCCTGCGGCAGTTCTTAGTATATTTTTTTTGGCGCTTACAATGGTCAAGGGTTATGCAACTATTATCATGAAATCACACGTCTTTCTTATCAAACACAAGATTGCGCACTGCGCTTGTGTTGTTTTAACACAGTTTTGAAAAGAAATGCACTTTGCTTTTATTTTTAGCTTGTTTTTTTTTAACAAAATCCCATGGCACACGTAAACTTGATAAATATTTTTGTGCTTCTTTCGGCGAATTCAGTAATCAGAGCGAGAATCACGTCCGTTCAATTTGCTTTCTCAAAATAGACTGAAACTTAACAGTTCGCCCGATTGCATTAACAGTGAGCACAAATTGCGTGCTCGCTTATGGCAGTTGCAGCAATAAGAAACTAAGACAACAATTGTAAAATTTCAATAAAAATTGAGTTATATAAAATGCATTTCAGCTGCTGTTGGTAGGTTAATAATTCACAGGAGTAGTAGTAATTTAAATCTTTCAGTTTCTCACCTATGTTCTAATAATTAATAACATAGTTATAGCAGAATCATAACAAACACAGCTGTTTTTATCGATATCATTGAAAGCGTGAATTCATTGCATTCTTATTGGCGATAGTATCGTATAGAAATGTTTTTGACTCTATCGATATTTTAGTCGGTTTCCGATAACGAACACGAGCTTATTTTTCCGTTTTGTGGACATATGGTCACACTGTGGACATATGGTCGTTTTGTGAACATATGGTCACACTATCGAATTTGAATTTCAAATTTTGTAATGAAGTTCGCAATGTAAATATAGTTAAATTGATTAACAAAATATTCTGACAGTACAATTACAATACTGATCATTTGGTAATATTTATTTACAGTCTAGATAAATTTTCTTCAATACTATCCTTTAACTTAAATTCACGCGAATTGTGTTTGTAATTTGCGTTGGAAACCCTTGCAAATGAATTACAGATAAGCGGCATCTTCTTAACATCAATGTCTAATGCACAAATATTTTATTCATGACTTTTCTGCCCATGCTGTTCCTGCCGGGTGCGTCATTAAATAAACATGTCCCCGAACTGCAAATGAAAATAACTCTAATTGCCAACTGGCAAGTCAAGGTCAGCGCCATTTTTTTTTAAGAGTGATGTTGGTGGCATGTATTAGCAGATATACTATGTATGTATGTACATACGTGTGTTTGTGTGCATGTGTATGTGTGTGCCACAGTGTCCCCAAAGTGTGCAGCTGTTGTCCGTTGTCAATTGCTTTTAAATAAATAAAAATTGCAGCTAGCCCGCAACAATAAACACGTAAGACTGTACTTGCGGTTGTTTTTTCCCCCCTTTGATTTATGCATATGTATGTATGCGTATATGTATGTAATATAGAAATTAAACAAAATAGCCGATACATGCATGCAAAATGGCCCTCCTTGTGCCTGCCTGCCTGCCTGCCTGGCTTGACCCTGACATTAACTGTTTGCCGGCTAAAACACGTGCCAGGGTAGTCATGCACGTTTGACCATACAATGGCACTCGCAGGAGCCCCAGTTGAAACAATGCGAGCGGACCTCTTCCGTTTGCCTGCACAACGTTACGTATGAGTAATCCGGCTGCGGTAAAGGCAAAGGCAACAGCAACTCGGCAAATCGGCAACTGCTTGGAAAGCTAAAAGCTAATTAAAGGCCAAGCGACTCCATGCCGGCACTCTGTCGCGGCCTTGACTGTACCCCATAGCCGTTTGTCAACACTGACACTGGCGTCGTTTAAGGAAGGAATGAGGAAGGAAGGCAGGAAGGGTATTCTTTTGGCAAGTCGCTTAATAAGCAAATAATGTAACAAAACGGCCCATTTTAAAGTCGTCATAGCCAGGCTGAAGGACAATACGCAAATGCTAAATACAACCTGATAAAGACAGCTGCCTCCCCCATCCCCCCATCCCCCCCTTGCTGGTGAAAATGTGTTTAGTTTCTCTTTTATTACTGAAGTTTCCTTGGAAATGAGCGCATCAAATAACGATTCGGGTATCTGTTATAACAACCACTGACATATACACGCACACATACTCAGTGATCAGCAACACGCGTGGTGCGAACTGTCAGAAGAAAATTGTTGTGAAATTTTTGTTGCTGTTGTAGTTGGCGCACAAACTGTGGCACAGGCTGGCGTCACTTTTTCTTCTTCGTGTTGTTGTTGTTATTGTTGTTGTATATTCTTTTGCGTGCTGCGCGGCTTGCGTGATTCACGCTGCAAGTTCTAAGAGGGGAAAGGGAAGGCTCAAAGTCGCCTATAGTATTTGTGGTGCCACAACAACTCCATTGCAACACCCAGCGCGCCGCCTCTTTTGGCGCGTCGCTCTGTCTATTTTAATTACTTCAACTGCGACTGTAGCTGTAACTGTGACTGTGACTGCGACTTGGAGTGGGAACGTAACTCGAATAGTTTTGAATGTCGCCACTTGACGCCAATAAAAATGTCAATCCACGCACGCGACCTTGAGCGGGGAACACCCTATCTCCCCTTGCCTTGTTCCTTCTCCCTCAGGGTTGGTCAGCCAAAATCCAAAAAAAAAAAAAAAAAAAAAAAAAAAAACTCTATCGAAATGATTTTCGGCTGCTCGCACAGCTGTGCGACATAAACAAAACAAATGACTAAGAGAAAGTGATATAGCGAAAGAGAGAGGGAGAGCAAGGAGTGCAGGTAAGAGCAGACTGTGGCAAGGGGAAGCAAGCAGCAGCAAAGGACCACTCCACTCTCTCTTTTTCTCTCACGCCGGCAACACACGTGCAAGACGTGGCGTATACGTATTGCGCTGACGCCGTGGCCATTTTGCCAAATGTGTTTTGAAAACGCATGCAAAACCGACGCCACAGTTGTTGTTGTTGTTGCTGCTGCCGCTGCTGCTGCTGCTGCTGTTGTCGTTCAGATTGTACAGTTGCGCTAAGCAGCGCAGCGTGGCCAGCGTGAAAGCAAAAAGCGAAACTCCCTGTCCCACGTGAAGGAGTCAGACGGGGGTTAGAGTTGGCGGGCATCTGACATCTCTTTTCGCTTGCGGCTTGCGGCCTGCGTATGTGTGTGTGTGTGTGTGTGCGTGTGCGTGTTGCATGCAGCAACAAAGCCGAACGAGCGAGCGAGCCGCTCTCTCATGTGCTTGCTCATTCGCTCTCTATCTCTCTCTCTTTGCTGAGAGAGTTTTGCGAACGAGAGCAGCTGCGACGCGACGGGCAACATGTGAGCGCGCAAAAACACAAACACAATTGCAGGCGGCATTTAAATGTGCTGGTAACATGCATAAACAGTGCGGCATGCCACAACGAATAGTTAATGTGCTTCCTGAGCAATTTTAGCAGTACGTAAGACTTAAATTAACAATTATCTCAACTCCATCACGCTTTCGATATGTGCAATGATGTAGGGCAAAACGCCTTAACATAATTACCACTTTACATTAACATTTTTCACAAAGGGATAACTCTGTTAACAGGTGCAATCGAAATGCATGCAAACATTTTATTAACAGCACGAAAGTATGCAGTGAAAATCGATTAAAATGGCAATAGATAAGATTCTAATCGAATTAAGCAACTATGCAAATATCATAAATTACACACAAACCAATACATATATTATTTTTAAGGAATTTTAACAGACGCCTACACGTCGCAAATGCGGCGAGTAAATCAAAGGAACTTCGGCTAGGGCATAATAACAAATCGCCAGCAAACACGAGACGAGGACGAGAACGCAGACGAGAGAAACAAAAAAAAGAAGAGCAACAACAACGAAGGCGTCGGCAACACACGACGGCGACGGCGACTGCGGCGACGACAACGTTGCCACGTTGCAGTGTCGATTCGCAACACACACATACGTAAATATAGAAACTTGTGGCAACATCTGGTTCTGCTCCTTGAATTCAGAATCAGTTCGTTGTCGTCAGTCAGTCAGATTAGTTCGGTTTTGCGAATTCCCAAATAACTTCCAAAACAGGCGCAGCCAAAGCCAACAGCCAACAGCAACAGCAACAACAACAACAACGAATTGGAACGCACTGCAAAAAGGGCAACAAAATACCAGCAACTACAACAACAAACAGACAGCTGCAAAAACTACAACAAGCAGAAGAAGACAGATTGCCATAACCGACCCACGCCGGAGACGGAACAGGAGCCGGGGTAGAGCACAAGGAGGAGAATAAACCAAAGCAAAGCCAACAACACACAATCAAATTAGACGAATTCAATTTCTGCCGCGTAGGTGTCTGTGTGCCTGTGTCTCTGTGTATTTGTATGCGTGTGTGTCCAAGTGGCGCGTCCTTGGGGCTGAGCTGGCGAAGCACTAACCGAAATAACTGAAGCCAAAAGCAGGCGCCGCACAAGGATACACAAGTTGTCGCAGCCAGAAACTAGAATCAGGCCAGGCGGCAACAAAGCGGAAAATCAATTTTCGTGAAAATACATAAATTGCAACGAAAACAAGTAAAAACGACAGGCAGAGAGGACCCAAGGCAAATAATCGACAAATCGAACGAGCGATCGACTCATCGCTAAGTGAACTCTGTGCGCGACAACAACAACGGCAGCAGCAGCAGCAGCGACCGCAACAGCAGCAGAAGCAGCAGCAGCAGCAACGTTAACAGAAGAGGAAAAGCGAGAGGGGGAAGCCAACACAATTGCCATCTCCATCTACGGTTCGTCCTCAGCCGCCATGCTGGACTAGCACACGCCTGTTGTTGTATCTGCTGACGATACACAAGGCAAACAGAAGACGAGGAGAAAGAAGAAGCACAAACAACAACAACAACAACACACTAAGACAACAAGCTGGTTAGGTTAGGCCTGTCTGTGGAGGAGCGGTGCAACGGGGGCAAGAGAATCAACAACAACAACAACAACAAAAAAGTAACGAATACCTTTGCGAACTTCAATTCACACTTTACTCACACGCAGTCACAGTGAACACTCGGTAGAAGCGTCTTGTGTCTCGTGAGGCTCCTCTTACACTCGCAACGCAACGCCTGCCGTCGACACACGTCCTCCTTTCATAGGGGCCTAACCAACAGACAAAAGCAAAACTAAAACAAAAATTCAATAAATAAATAATAATTATTAAACAACAACAACAAGTTAAACGCACTCAACAATTGAATAATTAAAGAGCATCTGTGATTCGCATATAAAAATAATAATTATAAAATATAACTTATTTTCATACTGCACGATTTTTTTTTTCAAAACTAAAACAAGAATTTCCAAAAAAACTAAAACATCTAAAAAAAATAAAATTTATTTAATAAATTAAAAATTTAAAAGCAAATAAAAATATCATTTGCGGCGATAAAAGAAACAAATAATCAACACAGCGCACGCAAGGATCGCAATTTGGGATTGGCCAAACCGCAGCAGCAACAGCAACAACAACAACAAAAGCAACAACAACAACCACAGCAGCAGCAACTACAGCAACAAATTCATACAAGGTCAACGGATTTAATATTTTTGTAAGTGCTTTCTCTACTCTACACACACACACACACACCCACACACACACAGGAACAGACATAGATATAAATTCGTGTTTCTATTTAAAAATGCAACATCCACGTTTTTTGTTTTTCAGCATTTCTTTTTAATTGTGCACTGCGAAAAATATTGAAAATTCTTCTTGTATGCCGCGTATGCTGGGGCACATGTGCATGTCAATTATGACCTTTTATATTCTATGTTTATCGGGGGTATCTCCGCTGTCTGTAAACAGTTTGGCATCATCACAACGCGCAAATACCCTACGTACTTGCTTAGGAGTTCCCATTTGCAAGCAACAGATAGTTAGTTGTTTTCCAAAAAGTTTTAATTGACAACACCGAATAAATACCCTACAAATGCGTATGGCTTGAAAAGCAGGGTATATCTTATATATATAAACATAGTTTTTGTATTCTTTTATTTTGCTCCTTTTTAAGAAGTTTACCTTCACTCACAATTTCGATTGCTTTCCCCATAGTCGTGTGCAGGGTATTCCATTGAACGCATCATAGGCAATGCAATGCAATGCAATAATTGGGCTAAAAACAAGAATTAATTGGCTGACAAGTGCGCGATGCGGCGCACAGCAGGACACCGGGAGCAACGACACTGTGCAGTGCGAATGCTCGAATGCTTGGGCTAATGGCAATGGTTACGGGATTGATAATCTATCCGACTCGCCGAGTCACCGAATCGCCAACGCAATCGTAATGAGTCTGGCAGTCGCTTTCAGTCTGGCAGCACCCACAGATATGCCCGTTGCGTCCGTTCCCATGCCGCTTTCCCCTGCTGTGCTCCTTCGTCGCATCCACCCATCGTCTGCATGTCTTTTCTACCTCTTCGACTCCCTGGGGTGCTGCTCTGAAATGTCAACGGTATTTTTATCGGCTAAGTAAGCTACAACAAAAGGCAGTAGGCGGCAATGTGAACAGATGTTCGCCATGCTCATCCTCCTCTGCTGTCCTTGCTGTCCCGCCTCTGCTGTCAACCAGTCGCAACGTGTTACCATCACCTGCCACCTGACTAAAACTAGCTACCTGCATTGGCGGACATCAGATTAGAAACGCTTTATATTGATTTTGTATTGAAATTCCGTCTGGGGATCCGTTTGCACTAGTTGACGTGTCTGAGCCGGACGTGCAAATACGCAGACACATCTTGTCCAGTCAGTGTCACTGTCTGACCTGCTGCTGCAGCTGCGTAGCGACACGTACACACACACACACACACACACACCCGCAAAGCAGCTCACAGTGACACGGGTCAGTTTGTGTACCGAGAGAAAGAACCGAACGACCTTGAATACGAGAGAAATCTTTAATACGTTTAGCTTCTTTGGTACCTGCAATTTTCTTGCAGTGCAGCCCGAGAGTGCACAAGCCATAAGTATTCAAGAACATGACTAACACGCATACTAATACGCATACTAATTCCAAACGCGCCAGCCAAGAGGACATTTGTTATTTCATACTTACGCCCCTGTTGTGTGTGCGTGTGTGAGAGTGGAATAGCTGTAATAAATAGTCGCAGCAGTAACCCAGTGAAACAGCGTGGCGCCCTCAGCCAATCAATCACATCATCAGTCATCCAACTCAGTCAGCAAGTCTTTCTTTAGCCAAAATAAGCAATGCAAGCTACTGCTGCCCGACAGTGGAATACCCTACGCTCAGTTTTCGAAAACCGTTCAAATATTGCATTTTTCACTTATCATAACTTTGTTTCAAATCAAGATCTTTGCTAACTCTAGCTTATCTCATTTTTCAACATTACAATTTGACCAAAAGTCACGTCGAAATCTACCTAAAAAAAGGATAGGTCCTGCCTCACCCTTCACCCAACATAAACTTGTTTAAAATCAAGCGATTTTCCGGATTTGCTTATGTCTGAATTTCCTTAAAAATCCCACATTGTCCCTATCGCACTTTCACTTTTAGTTCTCCCAAAATCTTTTCCCTATATTGTAAAATTGTTTTCTTCATCTTTCCTGCCTAATTTGATTACATAAAGTGTTGTTAAACTTAATTGGTTCCTTGCAAGCAATCGAAAGACATTTCGATCGATCAAAGTTTAGTTTGATTGTTGGGGAAATGCCTCGTCATATGTTTGTCCGGTCTGTCGGTCGGTCGGTTTGTCGGCTTGTCAACTTGTCAGTTCGCAATCCACCAAATTAGCTCGGCAACGGATGTCCTTAGATACGTAATTGAAAGCAACTCGAGAAGGCCCCCACCACACCCCGCGTCGTCCTTTCCGGATATATAGTATTAGTATTGGTATTAGCCAAAATGACAGCATCATCATCGCCATCAAAATTGCGACTGTCATCGGCTTTTTGGTTCGGAAAGCGTTCGCTTTTTTTTTTTTTTGTATTTCGCACATTTCTCCTACATTCTTTTTCCCCCCTGTTGAACAATTTCTTTGGCCTTGACTGAGGCCAAAACGTGACGCGTTACGAAGAGAGACGCTGGGAGTGAGAGGAGAACAAGCGCAGCAGGAGGTCGCTTGACGCGAGGGATTGAGGGATTGAGGGATTCCAAAAATAAAAGAGAAACCATTGCATTTGGACAGCACTCGAGACCGTTAAATGTGTTTGGACGTATGCGAGGCATAAATAATGCCAGACATTCGAAGAGGATTTGCATTAAAAGTGGTTATCTTTCTCTATCTTACACTGTCTATATCTGTCACTCTCTCTCTCTCTCTTTGCAGAAATGGAAATCATTCCTGAAGGTAGACACTTTCGTTTGGTGCATGAATCAGAGCTTCCAGAAATTTTGGTAACTTTAGAACGTTATCTGCCGGAATCATTAAAGGTATGTTCCATATCAATTAACTGAACAGTCTGTAAATATACCTACTTATCGCTATAGTTAGCACTAGTCTCTGTATTTGTAGTTGTATGTGTGTTCGTATAATGTGCACAATAGCCACGCCCCCATTCTCAGGTAATTTAAGCGAACAATTACTCTCCCTCTTCGCCCTCGCCCTCACCCTCGCTCCAACTATGCGAGTCATGCAATCTCAGACCCAATCTGCGCGAAACCCATCGCTGATGTTGACCTGTTTTTACTGTTTACGCCCGTTTCACTTCAATTTTTAATGCCCCGCCCTCCGCCTCTCTGCCTTCCTCACTGAGGGCCTCCGTCGTGCCACTTCGCCTCGCCTTTTCATCACGTGTTCAAGTTCGCTTTGTACTGTGCGCATTCCCTTGCTTTGTTCCATCCCCCATCTCCCTTCCATCCTACAAGAGGCGGACCCGCTGCTCAGCCGGTAAACTATTCGGCTTGGCACCAGTATCAAGAACTGGGCCGACATTGGAGTCGGTGTCGGCATCGGCATCGGCGTCGGCGTCGGAGTCGTAGTTGGTGTTGGTTAAAGTTTCGATTTTTATGCCGAAATTTCTGTTGGCTGGGCGAGCCTAAAGTTGGGCAAACAATTTAGTGCCATAAAAGCGTTTACTAATTTGAAGGTAATGCCATAACAGAATGACTAAGACCTTGCTAACGGTAAATATGAAACACGGGCCAAGCAAGTTTACGAGTGAAGCCATAAAACCTTGATTAAATATCATCATAATGTAAGGAGAAAGTGTTGCTTCTTTTTTGGCCAGAATGTCACCTTATACTTAATAGTTGAGGTATGCCGACTTACGATCTAAAGCATATATGTATATCGTATATAGCATACTCTTTGGCGCTGAATTGGGGCTACCAATAACTACAATTATTGCTCATCTTTGCAGTTTCATCAAACCATTAAAACGTACCTGAATGATCGTATTTGGGATTTCAAGTTTTATGTTGCTAAGGATTGGCCCGAAAAACCAATAATATTACATTTTCCAGGATGCACGCTTACGGTAAGTTTATCTTTCACTTGCCATATGAATACCATACCCCTAATTGGGAATATCATTTGCAGCCCCACAACAATATATACCAAACTTTTGGCATATTTTGTCCATCCGCACAAATCGAACATGTCGATCTGATGCGCACCGAAGATGTACTTATAGATTGGCAGAAGCCATTGTACCTGAACTTTACGCACATCGCTATTATGAATCGCCTGGATGATTTCTATTCAAAGTTCGGGCTAATGGAGCGACTCAGTGGTGATATCTATGTGTGTGAAAAGCTCAATACGGAACTGGAGCTGGAACCGCTGCCCGAGGATGCGGAAATGCGACTGCTGACACTTGACAATGTCCAGGGCATACACGATCTATATCCGGCCAATGAAATCGAATGCGTCAAACTCTTTGATATACTCGTGCGTAAATTGCCCGGTTTGGGTATCTTTCGCAAGGATACCAATGAGCTGGCCGCATGGATGGTCCATTCATATTACGGCGCTATGTTTTCGATGCAAACACGTCCAGATTATCGACGCATGGGGTAAGCTTTGAGTGCGACTGTCATAGAGAGACAGACTGTCATATAATAAACTTTGTAAACTTTGTACTTGCAGCTATGGCATTCGTCTGGCCAAGGCGTTGACTCAGCTTGTCTTCGAGCGTGGCTATACGCCCTTCGTTGTGATACGTCCGCATAACGATGCATCCAGGAATCTGTATACGAAACTGGGCTATGTCAAGGCATACGAGACATGCCGCGTCCGCATGACACCCGATTGCTATGAGGATAGCACAGTGGGCACCATAAGTAACACATCCTATGCCAAGTTTCCGCCACTACCTCAGGGCGAGTGTGTTGTAGTGCCGCGGCGCAAGCATGTGCCCGGCGAGAGTCAGAGCCAAGTGGATGACGAGGGCATTGAGGATATGTTGGCTGAAAAATGTGATATCAGCAACGAAGAGGCTAGAGAGCGTAAGACCACAACTGATGAGGGCATCGGGGAGGATAAGTAGGGTGCGGCTCCAAGAGACGCATCGCAGAGAGTTACAGATTGAATTCGGAGCGCTATACATGCATACATATACATACTAACTATACTATATACATATATGCAGATGCATGCCTATGTATGTGTACGTACGTATGTAAAGACGTAAGCACCTAGACCTAGGCACCATTAGGGGGACTCATCGGATCCGAGAATCGATTATACTTACAACAACAAAACGTAATACAAAAACAAAAAAAAAAACAAAAAAAAACAACATAAAATTTAGCAAGGCACAAGTGGCGTTAATTTTTTTTAACAATTATATAAAAGAAGAAATTGAAACAGAACGAAGATGGAGAAACATTTACATAGTATTTACATATATCTATGTACGAGTATATTTATAGATGGTATATGAAGCTTCCTCACACAAAGCGCAGCGTGTTTTCATAACGACAAATTGCTAAAAACAAAAGAAGAAACGATTTATTTTATATATTCGAAGAGACAAGCAGAGAACAGAGAAATCGATAGGGCAGCCTAAGTGAAATCTACGTAAAAAAAATGAACCTAACAATAACAGTCAAGGAACACGCTGGCTATGTAGGTCAGTCGGATTTTAGAAATGAACAAAGAAACTTTTTAATTTTTTGCTAAAAATGCTTTTACAAAACATGAGATCCAAACAAAAACAATTGTATTGAAAACGGCTCAGTGCGAACAAATTTGGAGCGTATAAATTTATTATAAACTATATTATATATATACATACATATATATATATATATATGTGTATTGAACTCTATATATCAAATTGTTAAAGACGAACACACACACACACACACAGAAACAACAACTACAACTACAAAGGTCAAACAAATACTTCTCTCTGGCTCCACGCAAACTCAGAACAGGTAAATCAATTTTTGAAAATCACAAATGGTTTTGGTACCAAATATTTTACGATCCGGGCCATGCGAACTCTATTTACTCTACTATGTACTATGGTATAACCCTCCTCCCCCGCCCTAGCGTACTAGATATATATATATATATATGTATTTTTTTTTCATATTTTTTTCCAAGCTGCTGCTACTAAAACGTTTTCCAACTCCATCATTTTTCCAAAGAAATATTTATAGCATGGCCCAAGCGGAAATAATGCTTTGATTTTAAAAAGTATGTTATACTTACTATATTTGGATTTATAGGCTTTTTCAAATTTATATATACCCAAGAAAGAAAAAGAAATGAAAACAAAAAAAAAAAAACAAAAAAGACACAAAAAAATAACAAATATATATTTTACTATTACGAAATTTTATTAAACTATATGCAAAAAGAGTACTCAATGATTTTTTGCTCCTACATCAAACAAAACAAAAAAGGAAAAGAAACAAAAAATAAGAAAATAATATTTTTTAGCCGAACTAAACAAGAAAAAAAAAAAACACGCCAAAGATGTCTTCTGCTTTATTTTAAGTACGTACTTACTATGCAAAGGTAACAGAAACATATGTACGAGTGGCACGCGGAACTGTTTTGAAAATTTCGAAAAAACTATTCCCTATAACGAAAATGTCGCAAAAACTTTCAAAAACAAACGACGAATATCGAAACAGGCCTGCGAAATACCCTACTTGCAGCACTACGAAATTATGCCGTAAAAATCATGTTTGCCTTTGCCTATTGAAAAATTCTATTCCATTATGAAAACTCAATATATACGCAAAAAAAATCAAATTAAACAAAAGAAAACAAAAATGATAAAGCAAGAAATGCATTAAAAAATGAAAAAAAAAAAAAAAAAAAAAAAAAAAACACGTTATATATTACAACTGCTATATTGTATGTACTCGAACTAAACAAAACTGAAAAAGAAGCAAATTTAAATAAATACCAATATTGAGACAACAGCAGAAACCTCTCTAGTTTTTATACCACTGCAACACACCACAGAGATAAGATAGGGAATGCGTATATGTATATACGAAAACCTAGAAATTTATCTGTTGATTGTTAATGAAAAGAACGTGTTCAAACACACAACCTGCGCTGCGTAAACAATTCGGGAGACGAGAGGCCTTTGTTGTGACATAAATTTGATGGCATTTACAGGGAAGTGGATGGGGGTTGACATTTGGGTAAGTACAAGTATTTACATATCCTTATGTTTAGGGTACAAATTATGTTATGCCTTCATCCCCCGTCTTTTGACAGTCTTTAAATCCTTAATTCATTATAGTATGGTATGTATTTTCATATGTATAAAGAAAATCAGCGGTACTTTCAAAGTTAATAGCTAAATGAACAACTGGTAAAATCGGCTTATGGCTCTCGTTTCGATGCCTCGATTAACTGGGTTTTTAAGTGATCGGCCACATAAAGCCAGTACTTGCACCGGATCACATCGTGCTTGCTGGCCATATCCTCGCACAGTGTGTAGACCTTTTCGGCGATTTGCTTATCAGTCTGCAATGCCTGCTCCTGATACAAATCGATGAGAAATGACAATAGATATGGCGAACGATTGCCAGCATTGTAGAGCTCTTCGCTAAACGTTGCCACCTCCGGGGAACTAGTCAATTTTCCACTCTCGCTTTGTCGCAACACACCGATCAAATAGTTCCAGGCGCTTTCATTGTTCTTAATAACGCGTATGCGGCTCATAGCGTACTCGAGTTCTCGTCGAATTACCTCAGGTGTAAAGCCCAGATGTTTTAGCACAAAGAATCGCTGATTCCAGGCAGAATTGTTACGTTGATCCTCGCGAATTAGACGATCCACAAACTCGAGCTCGTCAACGTACAGGCTGCAAGGTAAAATACATAAGAACCATTTTAATTGGGGTCTTAATGGGTCTCACTTGAAGGTGCGTATGGCCCATTGGCGATGCTGCCAGGCATGATAGTTTTTCGCATTGCCATCGTTGACCAGGGCATTTTGTGTCAACTCCAGTTCCCATTGGGCGCAGTTCATCATTTCAACAATGACGCGTCTGTGATGCCACACCTGATAGTTCTTGGCATTCTGGCCAATCACTTCATCCAGATAGTCCAGTTCATCCTGTAAGTCGGCATCCAAGGCGCGTAATATATCGCGTCTATATTGCCACACTGTATAATTGGCCGGATTGAGACGAAGTGCTTCTGTTGTCAGCTCTAAGGCACGCTGAGACTTCTCGCCCTTGGCTATAATGGCGCGCATAAAGTCGAATACCTCGCGAACTGCAAAGGTAACACTCTTTAATATAACTATTGCCAACTTGTGCATGTATATTGTCACTTACATCTGGTACTATAGGCAATTGCTACAACTGGATTGGGTCCATCATCCTGCGGCAGCGGCGTCACATCAGACCACTCGGGACGTTCACTGTACGGTATCCAATCAACTCCCAGATATTCTTCATCGGAACTATCTCCCATCTTGGTTATCTGGGGTCCGCTAGCAACTTCACAATTGGACGGAACAATGAATAATGCTGATTTATCAACCGGAAAAAATGTAGATAATTCACAATCGAAATGTTCTCATGCACTTGGTCGTCGAAAGCCCAACAGCTGACTCATTTGCCATTCGCACTGAAGCAGAAGTTTGTCATTCACAGCGGTTGCTTTCAAATGACTACAAATTTGGTTTTAACAATTTCTTAGAATAAAAAATAATGACAACTTTATTACAACACACTAAAGAAAAAAATTTATTACATTCAATTTAAGTATTTCTTTTTAATAATTGAATTTTTTTGAATAATCAAATACTTAGGAATATGTACAGAAATTAAAAAAAAAAATATATATATTTAAGAGAAATTTAGTCCAAATTTTAGTATAATAAAAATTTAACATTTAAATTGTATGATGAATATGCAAGTGAATTAAGAGATACTCCCAAAATATGTTTTCAAAATTATATTTGAAAATAATATAACAACATATGTATATGCATGTAGACTGATTGTATGATAATTTGTTATGTAGAGAATGTTTGTGAAATTCGAAGTTTTAGCTTTGTAAAAAAAAAATGTGGTAATGAAATACATATAGCTATTTTGGATGCAGCCGTTTTCTGTTATACCTATTGGTTTATAAAACTAATGCGTATGTACATCTAAATTCAGGTTGACACATCCTTAAAACAGGGCCTCATTTTCTATTTTAACATCGCACTCAATTATGCTGCTTTGCGCGATAAATTCATTGCCATTGTGTACATTATATTTTGGCTCCTCAGCCTGATGGTTGGACCCTGGTGCTGGGGTTAGTTTAGGCAGCAATGGTGTGCTCTTCAGCTCAGTTTCCAGCTGGGCGCTAGGTAGCATATCCTGTTGATTCAGGTCCATAAGTATTCGACTCACCTCAGTGCGAAATTTCATGTTATTCATATTTGACAAGGTTTTAACATGTGGAAGCAGGCTAACTAAAAAATTGTAGTCTGGATCATCTTTGAGAGACGAATCCGGTGCATAATGCATTGTTGTCGGTTGGCTGGTTGTTGTCGAGTGTCCATTCTGATATGGTCCGTCTGTTGACGATGAAGTTTGTCGACGTTTCGAACGCTTTGCAGGTGGAGCTTTGGGAAGCATTGGTGACAATAATCTGGGTGACATTTCCACATCTGATCTATTTAACGGCATTGATAGATTCGATGCAGAATGATCAGAGCTTAGTTTGTTGATCAACATCTCCGAGCTGGAATCATGTCCCTGTGTCTCTGAACGAGCGCGTTTAAATATATCACCCATGATTTCGAAATCAAAAGAATCGTCATTATCAACGTCGATAATAAAATCATCCAGTTTTTCGGGTTCATGTTCATAATGCAGACAATCGTTCTCTATGTTAAAAGGCACTGGTGAAAACGGTACTATATTATCAGGATCGAAGATGTGTCGTAGAAACTCCAATGCCTGGAAATAAGGCCAGTGTGAGCTGTTTGTTCGACCCTGCTGAATTTTTCGAATCTCTGCCCGATAGCTGTCGCGTAATCCTTTGAAGCGCTTCTTGCATATTTCCACTAAAAACAATTATTCATTTATAACAAAGTCAGACAAACAAAACAATACAACTGGAACTTACCATCCAGCTGCATAATGTAGGCTACTTCTTGCCACTGCTGTCCGCAAACATCCTTGCGGGCAGCCATACTCATGTTTGTATCCCAAAGAGCACGTCGCCGTTCAACTTCGACGATCAGACGAAAGTTATCCAGTTTCATTTTGAAAGGATATATTTAGTCAGCGCCTTGGATACGAAATCCGTACGCGTTCAAGAAAAAAATTTGTGGCGTGTAAACAAAAAATTCGGAGCCTTTTCAGGGATGCGAAATCACGTCAAACAGCTGAGACGCCAAAAACATAAGCGATTGCTGCTATCGAATTTTCGATAACTTATACATATAAATAGCGCTTTTCAGCCCTGACAAATCAGCTGCTATACTAAACTGTGAATCATATGTTTGTGAATAGTGAAAACGGAACACCGAAAAGAGAGAGAGAAATAGAATAGAAACAAGACAGAATATATTTGACGCTTCGTGCTTTGCGTTCGGCCGGCTGTTTGGAAATTCCTTAATTTAATCACAAAATCACAAAAATGCTGCATAGCGAGGATGTCAAGGACGAAGACTTGCCAGCGAATACGTTGGAGCATTTCTCCGAACTGGAGCAGGTACTCCAAATGATTGACACAATGAAGCCGATTCAAGCCAGCGCCTTTGAGCGTGAGTTCGAGCAATATACAGAAGTTCTATCGCACTATCAAGAGCAGCCCCATTTGCTGGATCCCCATCTGGAGATTCTGCTTTCGCGTTTACTATCTAAAATACGTAACCCAACTATAGCAGCAGGCGAACGAGATGCCGCATTTAAGTATCTTTACATTATTAGCAAAGTTCGCACCTACAAGGTGCTGGTCAAGTTTATGCCCCACGAGCTGAGCGATCTGGAGTTCGTACTGCAGCTGCTGGGCCAACAGGATCCCAAAGAGTTCAGTAACTGGGAAACACGGTATGTGTTGCTACTCTGGATGTCCATTCTGGTCCTCAATCCATTTCACATGTCTCGTCTGGATGCCTATAACCCGGCGCCCGTCAACAACTGCATCGCAGCCAACCATGTCAATGATCAGTTCTCTGCGGGAATTTCCAAAATGGAACGCATCTTCGAGCTGTGCAAGCTGTACGCCTCGACCAACGACACCTGCAGCAGCATGGCCGCCTATCTGTCAGCCAAGTATTTTGTGCGAGCAGATATTAAAGATTTGTACTTGGAGCGTTTTCTCGACTGGATTATCGAGCAACATCAAGCGGACACACAGCAGGTTAAGTTCGGACAACTAGCTGCAGTTGCCGCAATACTTAAGCACGGCAAGCGTGAGGATCTGCTGCCATATGCGGACAAGCTGCTGCAATGGATTGTCGCCTGTCAATACAAGGATGTTAATGACTTCCTCAAATACAAGTATTATGTGAAAATAGTTCAGCGCCTGGGATTGATACAGCTTAAGCCGCGCATTGCCAGCTGGCGTTACAAGCGAGGTAAGTCCCTGGATTAGCTATAATCTGCGGAAAATTCTCTAAATTCAGTTCGTAACCCTTTTACCAGGTACTCGCTCGCTGGCGACCAATTTGGGGAATCAAGCTAACGCAGCTGCAAGCTCTACATCCGCAGCTGCCGATGCCGATGAAGAGGGCGCTGCAGGCGATGAGATTCAAGTGCCTGATTCCATTGAAGAAGTCATCGAGGAATTGCTGCAGGCTTTGCGCAGTGGCGGCAACGATGTACGCTGGAGTGCAGCCAAGGGATTGGGGCGTGTGACCAATCGACTGCCCAAGGAGTTGGCGGATGAGGTAATTGGTTCTGTCATTGACATACTTAATCCACTGGAACCCCACGAGGCATGGCATGGCGGTTGCCTAGCAATTGCTGAGCTGGCCAAGCGGGGTCTACTGCTGCCCTATCGTCTGAGCGAGCTGGTGCCGCTGCTGATGCAGGCTCTGTTCTACGACGAGATGAAAGGCTACATGTCCGTGGGTCAACACATACGCGACGCCGCCTGCTACATGTGCTGGGCATTTGCACGTGCATACAATCCGGATGATCTAAAGCCTTTTGTGCAGCAAATCTCTTCGGGTCTACTCACTGTGGCAGTTTTCGATCGCGAGGTGAACTGTCGACGAGCGGCATCCGCTGCATTCCAGGAAAGTGTTGGCCGCCTGGGTAACTTTCCCTACGGCATAGAAATCTCAACCACCACGGACTTCTATTCCGTTGGTATACGGCAAAATTCCTATTTGAATATAAGTGACTTCATAGCACAGTATGAAGAATACCGTCAAACTCTGATTGATCATCTAGTGCAACGTAAAGTGGGTCACTGGGACTTGCCCATACGTGAGCTCACCGCCAAGGCGCTGCATAAGTTTACCCAACGTGCCCCGGAATACATGGCTGCCGTGGTAATGCCCCAGCTCTTGGCCAAAACCGAAACAATCGATGTGGCTGCACGCCACGGCTGTGTGCTGGCCCTGGGCGAGATTACATTGGCGCTGCGTCAACTTGAACTGCAGCCAGGCTGCACCACAGCCTACCTATCGAATCAACGTATTGCCGAGGTTAATGAACTTATTAAAAGCTTCTTGGAGCGCAATTTTTATCGCGGCATGAGCGGCGAGTTGATGAAGTCCTGCACGGCCAACTTTATACGCAACTGCAGCGTTGCCAAGTTGCCAGTAACTCCACAATGTCTGGGTAAGTACATGCCCCAAAAGGTAAATGAGTTCAAATTTTAATGTCTCCATTTATTGCATTTGCAGCAAATTGGCAGCAGGTTATCGACATGTGCCTGGTGACTAAGGCGAGCGCTATACGAGATGTGGCTGTGGAGGCTTTTGCCGAGCTCAGTCACGCCTATTATTGTATCGAGGAACGCCAACTGGAGAATGACCAAATAATTACACGCTATCTGCAGGGAGCCGACAATGATCTCGAGGAGCATATGCGCATGGGTTTTATAGCCGCCTTGGGAGTGCTCCCAGCATATATGCTGCGTCCCCATTTGGATGCAGTGCTGGATAATCTGGTTAAGCACGCATTGCCACCGCTTGGAGTCCATAACGAACATGATGAGAATGTACAGACCTACAACTGGAGTGAGGCACGCATGCAGAGTGTGCGTGCCCTAAGCAAAGTGGTGAAAACTGTGGGATACATCAGCCCCGTGAGCGAAGTATCCTTTGCCGATAAGCGACACTTCAACAAGCTGATGGATTGCCTGTTGCTGGCCCTGGATGAGTACACGTTGGATAATCGTGGCGATATTGGCGCCTGGGTGCGTGAGGCCTCAATGACGGCGCTTTTTGAGATCTTAACGCAGTGCCCCAAGGATCTGCTCACCGCACAGCAAGTGCATCAAACCGTTGGACGCTTCATGCAGCAGGCTGTAGAGAAAATCGATCGCACACGCGGCTTGGCGGGTCGTCTCTGTTGCCAGCTTATTCATGCCCAGCCGGCCATTCCACACATACGTTCCCATTCACGACTGCTGGAGATCTTTCCCAGCGATCACAAATCTGTGCTCTGGCTATTTGCTGATCACACATTCCCACTATTCTGCGAGCTGCTCGCCCTCTCTGACTATTCCAAGCGCGTGCTGCTCGGCCTGAGTGCTAGCATTGGACAGCTGACTGAATCTCTGGTAGGTGACTTTCTGAAATGTTTCCTTTAGAGTCTAATCTCCTACCTATCCCTCAGATCAAATATTCCTCGACAGCGCTATTCCAATTTTTGCGCTCTCACCCAGAGATGGTGCCACGTCTGTGCACAGAGATTGTGCAGAACTTTGAGCAGAATCTTTTAAATGAACGCGTCACGTATCCCATGCTGAGTTTCCTGGATATATTAATAGGTTCAGGCACCATCGATGACGTACTGCATGATGAGGCGAATCCATTTGCTGAGGATGTCTATCGACTGCTTAATATGGAGGTCAAAGGTTACAAGAAACTCTACAAGACAGCGACTAGTATCAGCACCTTCTGTCAGCTGGTTCAGGTGCCACGTCTAAGCAAACGTGTGCTATCCAAGATGTCAGTATTCCTTGGTCTCCAGCATGTCCATGTGCGCAAGACAGCTGCCAACAAGTTATACGAAGCCTTGGCCCTGCACGGAGATGTTACCGAAATACCCGAAGAGCACATGGATGATATTCTCGCTCTGTTATCCGAAACGGATTGGACTTTGCCGCTGGTCGAGGTGCGTCCACTGCGCAACCAATTGTGTCATCTGATGGGCATCAAGCCGCCAGTGAGCGGACCTGCTGCTGCGGCCCAGAAACAGGCAGCTGAAGCCGATAAATAATTTATAAAGTACAAAAAAGTTTCACTTTTGTATTTTTATGAGCTCACATGTGTGTGCACAAAATATATTTAACTTTATTTATCTATTGCACATTAACGGAAAATAATTTGAGATTCAAAATCACACTAACATGCAACTCTGGCCAGGGATTGCTCCTATTCCAATATAAAGGGTTTTCCAATAAGAGGTCTTATTTTGATATTCAAATAAAAATAGCATTTTTTGAGATAAATGATCGGATGTTTATTTCATTATGAACATTAATGGAACACAACATCAGCCAAATGGCCACCAAGAGCACGCTTACAGATCCATATCCTTTTCATGAAATTTTCCATAACCAAATCGCAAAGTGGCTGCCCTATGTCCTCGATAGCGTCACGAATTCCATCTTTGAGGTCTTGAATCGACGCTGGGCTGTTGGCGTAGACCTTTCACCTCTTCACGTGGCCCCAAAGGAAGAAGTCGCAAGGTGTTAAGTCACAAGATCTCGGTGGTCAATTGTGATCACCTCCTTGAGAGATAACACGGTCCAGAAACTTTTCCCGTAAAAGAGCGATGGTTTCATTGCTTGTGTGGCACGTAGCGTTGTCTTGTTGAAAGTAAACGTTGTCCAGATCAATACCATCCAATTCCGCCCATAAAAAATCATTAATCATCTCTCGATAGCGCAATCCATTGACCGTAACTGTCGCTCCAGCCTCATTTTCGAAAAACTAAGGTCCAATAACCCCACCGGACCATAAACCGCCGCACCAAACAGTCACGCGTTGAGGATAGAGAGGCTTGGGTTTTCCGAGTCCCAGATGCGACAGTTTTGCTTGTTGACATAGCCTCCGAGGTGGAAATGGGCCTCATCAGTCAAGATGTTTTTCGATGGCATTCCAGATCATTTTCATGCATTTCAACGACCCAATCAGCAAAGGCACGACGTTCTTGATCTTGATCGCCCGGCTTGAGTTCTTGTGTTAACTGAACTTTATAAGCCTTAAGACCCAAGTCTTTATGCAAAATACGGTGTAATGACGCTTGTGGAATGGACAAACCTGGGTTTTCTTCAACACTTTCGGCAACAACAGCAATATTCTCAATTGTTCTTGAGCGACGTGCACGGATTTTATTCTTCACATCACTAACTTCTTCCAACAGCTCGAGTTTTCCCACCAATTTCTGTATTGCGGTCCGAGAAGGTGCTTCACGACGACCGAAAAATCTTTTCGTTTTACGTACCGACTCTGCCAATTTTTCACCATATTTTTAGTGAATTTTGATCATTTCAATGCGTTGTTGAAGCGTGTAGCGTGTATCGTACCATTTTTATTAATGGTGTAGTTTCTAATTGTTAAATGTCAAAAAATTGCAGCTTCAACAGTGACACCTACCGGAATAGCGGGCTATTCAAAATAACACCTCTTATTGGAAAACCCTGTATATTGCCTTTTTATACCCGCTACTCATAGAGTAGAAGGGTATTATAACTTTGTTCAAACCGAAAATGTATGTAACAGGCAGAAGGAGACATATCCGAGCCCCCCCCATAAAGTATATACATATATTCTAGGATCAACAGCCGAGTCGATATAGCCATGTCCGTCTGTCCGTAGATCTCAGCTATTATAAGAGCTAGGACTACCAAATTTGGTGACAATATGTGTTAGTATTATTGCACGCTGATCAAGTTTATTTTGGATTTTGGCCACGCCCCCTTCCGCCCCCGCAAATCGAAAAAACATTGATAACAAGCGCAATTTTGATGCCATATTGTTCATTTTCGGTTTACATGATAACTATAGCTAGCCGGATGATCTCTGAAAATTTGGTAACAATCGGATAATAAACACAGAAGTTATTCAGCTTAACGTTTTCCATAGCTGTAAGCAGCGCTGCCGGCTGCCGACGGGTTCGAGTCCCGCCCACTTCAAAAATTAAATGTGTGCAAAAATGTTTTTATTTTTTATTTTCTATTTTGACTTTGCATAGCCTTTTACGGTCAAAATATGATTGTAGCCGTTTTTTTGTTCCGCAAATAAATGATGTACGAGCAGCTGTGGTAGCGGGTATATTACAGTCGAGCACACTCGACTGTAGCTTTCTTACTTGTCAATAATGCATCGATTGGATTTAAACAATAGGTGGCAGATGAACTTTTGCAGAGGAAATAAAAGTGTGATAACTTCTTTCGAAACTGGGCAAATGGTATCTTGGTGTCGGGCGCTTTTCTTACTTGTTTTAATCTATTAAAGACAATAAACAATAAAGGTAGACACCATGTCTCGTATTTCGAGCTAAAACTACTCAAATCGGAGAACACTTTTGTTAGCTTAAAAACGAAAGAGAAAATTCCATTTAAATGTTTCATATTGACAGCTTTTAAATAGAAGAGAAAATTTTAAAACGGAAAATCAGAAAAAAAAATGCAAATGGGTAAAAAAGAAAACCTAGCCTTGGCCTGGAACGAACTAAGCTGTTTCAGCACGCAGATCTATGAACTATCTATCTATATACTGTATGTAATACGCCAATGGCAATTAGTTTTAATCGTTTTTTCTCTGCTTTCTTCCGCTTCCGCTTCCGCCTTTCTCCCTTTCTCCCCCCTTTACAGCAACGATACCGACATGTGGCGGCTGCCACGAACTGATCCTGGATCGCTTTATACTGAAGGTACTGGAGCGGACCTGGCACGCCAAGTGCCTGCAGTGCAGCGAGTGTCATGCCCAGCTGAATGACAAGTGCTTTGCCCGCAATGGGCAACTCTTTTGCAAGGAGGACTTCTTCAAGTAAGTAAAGCTCCCGAGCGACAACGCAAATTGCATATCCGAATTGCTTTGGTAATGAAAATTTCCTCTGTCCCGTTGCCAATGTTTGGGTCGAACAGACGTTATGTTACCAAGTGTTCCGCTTGTGATATGGGTATACCGCCCACCCAGGTGGTGCGACGCGCCCAGCATAATGTCTATCATCTGCAGTGCTTCCTGTGCGCCATGTGCTTGCGCACCCTCAACACCGGCGACGAGTTCTACCTGATGGAAGATGGCAAGCTGATCTGCAAGCGCGACTATGAGGAGGCCAAGGCAAAGGGTAAGCTGCGCTTTCACTCTTTTTTCTGGCTACTAATCTCTCTCTCTCCCTCTCGCACCACGATCACGGCCAAGCAGCTGGAGACGTTAAAGACCGCCTACAATAATAGTCCAAAACCAACCCGACATGTGCGCTGGCAACTGTTGCAGGACACGGTTTTTTTTTTTTTTGAAAATAAAAACTAATTTATAATTTAACATTAAAACTTTAGTTTGCAGTTCATTTGATTCGAATTCTAGTAACCCTGGAATTCTCCGACATTTTGTTGGAAAATTACTTGTACTCTGTAGACGACAAAAAAAATCATTAAGAAATTCATAAGAACTATTATAATTCTTTACAACAATAAATAGAATTGAAAATAAACAATTTAAATTGAATGTTTTGAGTAGCCCTGGCGCTGTGTAAGTGTTCACAATTGTGTGCAGTGTTGTTAAATGCCAGAACAGACAGGACGGTGCACTGTGATTGTGAGTGTATTGTGATGTAAATTTTTAAGTCTTTCGATTTCGCATTTAAAATATGTGTGTGCTTATGCTCAAATCATATTCACTGTGAGAAATAAATCACATTACTAAGAGAACACGGCGTTTTTACCTTAACAGCAAAAATACACACACGTTTATACTATTGTTACACAAGAAAGCCAATAAATTTGTAAAAATATTGTTGTTGTTGCCTGACACACACACTATTTAATTCGGTATTATGAGCATTTGGAGTGTTAGATGTTTGTGTCACAGATTCAGTCGGCAGGCGCATATTCTGGGCCATAGGCGAGCCTTACCTCTATCACAGTCATTCGCACCTTATGCCAATGGTAAGTTCCACTCTTTGGTTGGGGGGGGGAAACATGTGAGGTTATGTGTGCAACATGTACCCGGCATGAGTTTTCCCCCTCCCCTCCGCTTGTCCCAACAACAACGGCATTTCATTATTATATATGTATATTTCTTATTACAGTCGCCAACCGACCAGCGCACAGCAGTTTATATCAAATGGTAAAGAAACGCACGCTCGAAGCGCGCACTAAATTACAAGCAAAAAAATATCCGAGTCCTAATGCCTGCATGACAGTTCCCAAATCAACGGAATTCATACCTCATGACGACGATGAACTTGCCAATCCCCCGACAATAGTCAAAGACCCTAGCTTTGTGCTAAGCAGTTCAAGTTCGCCCCACGACCCACCCTATCAAGTGGTATATTAAATAATTGACCGCTTTTCCCCATCGATTCCCTTACATGCTGCTTAAATTTAGTTTTTCACATAACATCCAAACGTTTTTTTGTCTTTAATTGCAGAACTTTGCGGACGCGAGATCATACTCCAGCGCCCAAGATGTACTCAAATCTTCGCAATGCGATAAGAAACCATCAAAATGTGATTCGGATCCTTGCGCCGAATTTGCTCGCCTGAAACGTGAAGCGGCGGCAAAAATGGGTTGCCCGCCACCAAGTGGTGGATGTCCGCCGGGTAGTGGTGGTGGTAAAGGGGGTGGCAAAGGTGGTGGCGACGATTACGACAGAATCGAATGCCTTAAAAAGAAGGCAGAAGAAAAGTACAAACAGCTTAAGATGAGATGCATGGCTGGCTTGGTAGCAGCCCTCCTGGCGGGTGGACTTGTAAGTTCTCTTACACTTATCCTTGCCTCATAATCTAAGCTCCAGATTTGTTTCCAGATTGCTTGGCTCATAGGACGTTCGAAGAAGGATGTTGCGAAAGAAGAAGCTGAGAACAATTTGAAACGTGCAAAAGTTACGGGACTCTTTACGAGTAAGTTTCATCGTGACAAGCGCGATAATTCGAATCTATATAGATATGTACTTGATATGCTATCGGCCTTGGGCCTTGTTTGCAATCGGCCTTGGGCATGTGACTAAGACAACTTTTAAACCAAATGCTTAGACCCTGACCCTTTCATTAACCTCCTCCTTTGCTTGCAGCGCCCCGCAGCTCTGAGCTGCTGCCAAAGAGTGTGCCTTATTTGATCATTGGTGGCGGCACCGCTGCCTTCTCTGCGTTCCGGGCCATCAAATCGAATGACGCCAAGGCCAAGGTGCTAATGATAAGCAATGAGTTCCGCAAACCATATATGCGACCACCACTTTCCAAGGAACTGTGGTACACGCCCAATTCGAACGAGGATCCCATTAAAGATTATCGCTTTAAGCAATGGACTGGTTCCGAACGCAGGTGAGCATGGCATGAAAGAGTTTTCCGTTTTGTTCTGTTTTTCCGGAATTTTGATCAATTCCTCATTCGACAGTTTGTATTTCGAGCCTGAAGAGTTCTTTGTGGATCCCGAGAAACTGGAGGAAAGCGGCAACGGTGGCATAGCAGTTGCTCAAGGTTTTGCCGTCAAGAAAGTCGATGCACAGAACCGTATTGTCACATTGAACGACGGCTATCAGATTAGCTACGATGTGTGCCTAATTGCCACAGGATGTACGCCCAAGAATCTGTCTGTGTTCCGCGATTCACCGCCAAGTGTAAGGGAAAAGGTAATGGTATATCGTACACCCGAAGATTTTGATCGATTGCGTCGCTATGCACGGGAGAAGCGTTCGATAACCATTGTCGGTAATGGATTCGTTGGCAGCGAACTGGCATGTTCGTTGGCACACTACTCCAAGGAGAATAACGGCGGCAAGGTCTATCAGGTGTACCAGGAGAAGGGCAATATGTCCAAGGTATTGCCGAAATATCTAAGCAGTTGGACCACACGAAAAATGGAGGCACAAGGAGTGTGTGTTATACCCGAAGCTAGCATTAAGTCCGCCGCACGTGATGACTCTCAACTGAAGTTGGATCTGAACAATGGCATGACCCTGCTATCCGACATTGTGGTTGTCTGTGTCGGCTGCACACCCAACACAGCCTTGGCCGGTGTCTCCAAGCTGGAAGTGGATCGTAGTCTGGGCGGTTTTGTGGTCAATGCAGAGCTCGAGGCACGCCGTAATTTATATGTGGCCGGCGATGCGTCGTGTTTCTATGACCCACTGCTGGGACGTAGACGAGTCGAACATCACGATCATTCCGTGGTCTCTGGACGTCTTGCTGGCGAGAATATGACCGGAGCGAGTAAGTATTCAATAAGGAACTCGTATGCGGTAATATCGTAAACTTACTTATTGATTTCCAATTAAACTTGCAGAAAAACCCTATACACATCAGAGTATGTTCTGGTCGGATTTGGGACCAGAAATTGGCTATGAAGGCATTGGCATGGTTGACTCCTCACTGCCCACTGTGGGTGTATTTGCGTTACCCTCATCGTCGGCGAAACGTTCCGACAGCTATGCGGAGATCAAGTCCGATTCAAGCGACAAAAGTGTCACAGTTAAGAAATCCGATGGCGGAGCAGATAAATCAGACGAAGTCACATGCATAGCTGAAGATGCGCCCAATTATGGCAAGGGTGTTATATTTTATTTAAAGAACGACAAAATAGTTGGCATTCTATTGTGGAATCTATTCAATCGCATTGGTCTGGCACGCACGATAATCAATCAGAATGCAGATTACGATGACCTTAATGAGGTCGCCAAATTGTTTGAAATTCACGCGTAGGATTGTGCTAAGGAACAAAAATGGGAACTAAAAACAAAAAACTAAAAACTAAAAATAGATTGAATGCATCAGCCAAGCAAGTCACTTCCCATAACGACAACGTTCCAAGCCAAGCCAAGATAATGTGTGTGTAAATATATTTATATATATGCGATGCTCATCTACATATATATACATATATATCAATATATATATATATACATCATCTATTTATTTATATGTATGTATATGTTATGTAACTACAACCAACCGAGGCGCAATACAACAGAAATTTAGTGTTTATATTATTAATTTGGAATAAATACTGGACGCGTCAGTCAGTCAGAGCTGACTGAACTGAGCGATCGATAAAGAAGATGATGAAGAAGAAGAAGATGATAAAGAAGACAACTGTTAAGTTATGACGGCCTTAAGGAAAGCAAAACCAATTTTATTTTCATGGATATAAGAAACTGATTAAATCATATGTCAAATTAATAATGCAATTTCCTCTTTATTTCATTCTTGTTATCAAATCAAATGAATTCACTTTTTCAAAGTTATTGTTACGAAAAATGATTCACCCACACACACACACACACACACACACACATAGAGCCATAAGAACCTTATAGAAAATACGTTACTTTTACGCGGCCCGCCATTTTGTAAAAGGAATCTATTTGATCCTTATTTGGAAATCGCCAAAATCCAAAATCGTTTTTGGCCAGTTTCAGTTTCCACGGTTGACTTTATGACCACGTGCAAGAAAATATATTTGGCAATAAAACACAATTTTAAATCCGATTTCTGGAAAATTTCTTTACCCGTGCCATAAATGTGTGTGATGTTTCGTCGTGTCGCGACACGATTGTCGTGCCGTTTTATTGAGCTTCGGCAGCTGTCGCGGCTTAAACCAGCCCGCGGGTTGAGGTCCTGGATTAGCGAGCGACCAATTGGCAGGTAGCTGAACGATTTTGTCCGGCATCAGGTACCATCTGTGGGTGGCTATAAATGTCGAGCGCATCGCTGGCAGGATCATCAGTTGAGCAACAGTTTTCGAGATGAATACACGTAGTCGCAACTCGCACAAATCACAACCACCTGCGAAGAAGGTGTGTGTGGCCAAACCACTGGGTCCTCATAGCGTCAACGAGTTGGAAGCAGCCACAGCTTTGCTTATGCTACGCTATCAATACGATCGGCCTGGCTATGCTGCAGCCTGCGCTGGCATGGCAAAAACACCATCACCACCACCGTCGCCGCCTCCAACACCTTCGCCGCCACCAGCTCAAGTGGTTCCATCAACTTCAGCAGCCGCAGCCGGTGGCGCTGCCACAACTGCAGCTCCGGTCAATAAAAACGATGGCGACGCCTATACGCCAAGAGATCAGATGCGTACTGCTAGTGGTGCCATAATACCACAGCCGCTCAAGAAACGCGCTTTACCACCGTATTTGCTAGAACGCAGCCTGTCTCCGGACCCCATTCCCAGTCCCGCAACCAGCCCAGCACCAGGCGGTGAACCAGCACCAGGCGGTGAACCAGCACCAACAGCAACTACAGAATCAACAGCAGCTCTAACATCATCAGCGGCTTCGTCACCAACAGCAGCTCCAGCACCATCAGCGGCTTCGTCACCAACAGCAGCTCCAGCACCATCAGCGACTCCAGCAGCAGCTCCCACGCCTGTAGCAGCTGCCACACCAGCAGAAGCTACAGAAACAGCAGCAGCAGAAGCTTTAGTACAAACAAAAGCTCCAGCACCAGCTCCATCACCAAAGGCAGCTACAACACCAACACCATCTCCAGCACCATCACCAGAGCCACCAGTAACCCCACCACCAGCTCCAGCACTATCACCAGAGCCACCAGTAACCCCACCACCAGCAGAAGCTTCAAAACCAACAGCGGCTCCATCACCACCACCAGCTCTAGCATCGACACCAGCTCCTGTGCCATCCCCAGAGCCACCAGTAGCTGCACAACCAGCAGTAGCTCCATCACCATCCCCAGCTCTAGCATCACCACCAGCTTCATCACCATCACCAGTAGCTCCAGAACCAACAGCGACTCCATCGCCATCGCCATCACCAGCTCCAGTACCATCCCCAGAACCAACAGCAGCTCCATCACCACCATCAGCTCCAGCATCAGTACCAGCAGCAGCAGCAGCACCTACACGAGCATCAGCACGAATCCCAGCACGAGCACCAGCTCGATCCCCGGCACCAGCACTTGCTCCAGCGCGAGCCCCAGTACGCTCACCTGCACCGGCACGATCGCCTGCCCCAGCACGATCACCTGCACCGGCACCAGTGCATGCCATATTGCGATCACCTGCACCCGCACTACTTGCACGAGCCGCAATGCGATCACCTGCACCGCCGGCCACACCAACACCGACTCCAATGATAAACGCTGGAGGCGGCGGCATCGTCAAGGCCAAGGTAAAGAGGCAGGGCAACAAGGAATTGCTCCGATCGTGCCGCGACATGATTCGTGAGTTCCTTGACAATAGTGAATTGAAAATCTGATTGATCATGATACACACATAACACATGACATATATGTGCAAGAATGAATATGTCACTTTTGATTTGATTTCATTTATTTATTGCATATATAAATTTTCATTTCTTTTGCGTAAGTTCAATGTTTTTTTTTTTTCTCGATTTTATACATCTCATCTCGAATTATATATATATATACTATATACTTCATTTATCATAATAAGATAAGGTTTTCAATGGAAGAACAGGTATTGTGGAGACACTAAAGTGGCTAATTATTAGCTATTGGCGGTGTTTAAACTTAAGCGTAAGAAAAAAAAAAAAAAAAACAATCCGAAACTATATATATAATATACCTATATATATATATGAAAAGTTTACTTAATGTGCGATATGCGCTAATTAATAATTAATAATTACAGATTGTATTTGCTTTCAATTCTATTATTCATAATTATCATCATCCTCTATGAACATCATCTACAATTCTATATGCAAATGTATTCATACTATATAATTAATAAAGTGCTTTCAAATTGTACAAAAGAGACTATTGTCGGGGCTGCTGTGGATTGTGGCTTGTGGCTTGTGGGCTGTGTATGCTCTCAACTTGAAATGTTGCTTAATTATGAACACCTTTTGCTTGCGCCTTATAAACAACTTCAACTTATACAAGTCATACACAAAATTAATACGAATTACAACTAAATACAATACATAAATAATATTATATGTTTTCGTTTTGAATGGAAGCCAATTTGTGTGTGTTTTCTAATATTTCATTTATTTATGAACTATCAATGAAATTGCATTTGCGCCAATATAAAGAGAGAAAAAAAAAAAAACTGTTGCAGTTTTTTGCATTTAGCAAGAATTGTTTAAAGATTGCTCGATTTTGTTGTTGTTGTTGCTGTTGTTGCTGTTAATTATCACAATTAATTTGAATGAAATGAAATTGAAATGGCTGATCAGAATATTATTGAAACATTAAAAAAAAAGTTCTTGTTTTTTTTTCTTTTTCGACATTGTGTATATCTGTTATATCAATTAACAATTTCAATTGCCAACAATTATGTTAATTTTATATATATATATTTGCTTGTATATCTCGCGTGTATATATATATTGTGTATCGATTTTCTAACAATTTCGTTTTCCATGTTACGTGAAACCATTGTTGAGGCAACATTGTAAAGCTCAAGGGTGACAACACTTATGAACTAGTTACATATGTATATATGCATGTAAACATGTGTGTGTGTGTGTGTGTGTGGGTGGGTGGGTGTGGGGGTGTATGTGTATGTGATTAAAACTTAAGCTTAGTTATTCATAATTATTATGTAGAAAATTGGCACATAACTCTGTAAATCGTTGAAGGCTGCGCTGCGCCGCTCAAATAAACTACTTAAAAGGTAAACAAATTACATGTGTGTGTGTGTGTGTGTGTGTGTGTGTGTAACTTAATGTATAATATATTAAATGTATAAAATATATATGTTTATTCAATAATTAATGCTGCCGGCTTAAATGACATGCAAACTATTTGCTACGTTTGTTTATCTGCGCGTGTGTGTGTGTGTGTGGGGTATATACAAAAAGGCAGGTGAAGGTGAAAGTGTGTGTGTGTTGGGGGTGTGTGTATGTGTGTTGCTGTTGCTGGTCCCATTGGCAGCTGCAATTGTTGCTCAGGTAAAGTGTGTGTGTGTGTCGAAGAATGCAGCGGCTGATTGTCATTACATTTGTGTGTGTGTGTGTGTGTGCGTGTGCGTGTGTGTGTGGGTGTGTGGAAAGCAACTGGCTGAGGATCAGGTTGTGTGTGTGCTTCTACTGATGCATATGCCTAAATGAGGCCTCCTCGCCACCCCCGCTGCATTCACTGTCCATGGGCACCGGCTGCGGTTGCTGCTGCTGCTGTTGTTGTTGCTGATCGACTGCATCCATGGGCTTGGGTGAACCGGCGCCATTTGAATCCTGCGCCTCCTGCTTGGGCGATATCCGATGCTGATGCTGCTGCTCCGCCGCCTGCGTTGCTGGTTCGTTGTAACGTATCAGCTTGATGGTGGTCAGGCCATCGGCATTGCGTATGAGCCTGCAAAGAGGTCCAGGATTAGCATATGCCTTTTTTTTTGTTTTGTTAGGGACTTGGCGACTTGGCTGGCGACTTACGGATAACAATCGTCGTTAACGTTTTTACTGCTCACACTCAGATCGGTTGGCTTCAGATCCTCCCCGGCACTGTCCGATCCACTGCCATTCTCCAGTTTCAATGGATGAAATTGAAACTTATCCGGTGCACCGCCAGTGGCCGCACCAGGCGTCAGGCAGGCGGCCACAGCCGCCGGTGAGTTTGGTGGTGGACCTGCCGCAGCAGCAGCCGCTGCATTGGCGGACAGATAATGGAAGGCGTGCATGAAAAGCGGCGATGGTGGCTGTGGTCCATACGCAGCAGCTGCGGCTGCAGCAACTGCTGCGGCTGTGGGCAGATTCATGGGCGGACCATTGCGTGACGCTGGGCGCTGTGGTGATTGTTGCAACTGTTGCTGCTGTTGTTGTTGTTGTTGTTGCTGCTGTTGTTGCTGCTGCTGCTGCTGTTGTTGTTGCTGCTGCTGCTGGTGCTGATGTTGCTGCTGTCCCGTTGTGCTCCAATTGCTGGGACTACTTGGCGCCTGATTGCCGCCAACCTGGCCAGCAGCACCCGTTGCCGATGTGGGGCCACCATTGGCAGGTGTCGATTGTCGCAGCAGCGATATGTTCTTAATGTTCTTCAACTCCGTCGGATTGCGCAAAAACTGATAGCAATGCCGCTCGCCCTGCACCTTGCGCAAAATGTTGACGCGATAATAATAACGCAGGGCACGCGACATTTTGTCATAATTCATCGACAAATGATTCTTCTGGATGCCCCAGAGTTTGGCCAGGCCGGCGGGATCGACGATCTTGAAGACGCCAGTGTCGCGGCACTTCCAGGCAATCAAATCGCTGTACTTCTGATTGCGATCGTTGAGCAGCTGCTGCAGAAAGTCCCACAGCAGGCGGCCATCTGTTGGTGGAGCGCAGGAAGAGCAATCGATTAGTTGCATTCATTTTAAATCATATTAATTAATATAATTTGCTAATTAAAAGTTACTATTTTGTTGCTGCGAAAAATTCAAAGCAGTTCAGTTCAGCACTTTCGATATGAACAACAATCGGAAAATTCAAAATTCAAATTCGGAACTGACAGCATGAACTTTCGTTCAGTTAGTAGGCAAGTGTTGCCACACTTGGTTTTTAAGGCAAGTGCAGTGTTTCCACAACTTATCGTTTTTGATCGATAAGTGTTTTAAATTTGATTTAAGTTTGGTATTTTTATACTAAGCAAATTCAAAAAAGTTATCTAACGCTTATCGAAACTGCAAGTGTGTTTATCGGAAGCGTGTTTCCACTGCAGGTGTTTCCACTGCACACATTGTGTTACTTTGAATACACTTCACATTATCTAATTTGTTATCATTTGGATTTTACTCACTTGTATTTGGCTCCGAGTTCTCCGGAAAGAATTCGCGCTTTGCTTTGTACATATAACTGGGCGTTGTGGGCGCCGAAATGGAGCCACCGCCAGGTGCCACAACCAGCGCAGCCGCAGCATTCTCCAGCGTCAATTTCTGCTGCTGCTGCTGCGACTGTTGTTGCTGTTGTTGTTGCTGCTGCTGTTGTTGTTGCTGCTGCTGTTGTTGTTGCTGCGACCACGAAGTGACAAAACTGTTGTTCAACTGTTGCGTCCAATTGGGCTTCATGTCCTTGTGTATGGGCGTGCCGGGCGGACTGCCTGCGCTGCTGTACGAAAGCGGCGCTACCTTGTTGTTGCTGTTGCTGTTGCCATTGAATGTGGCCGATTCCGAGTACTCCTCATCGGAGTCCGAATGATTGCTGCTGGCGCTGCTGATGCCCTTCATGGGCTGCACGCTGCCCGAGCTGCTGCTGCCACTGGACGAGTTGTTGGCTGCAACAGCAGCAGCTGCGGCTGCAGCGGCGGCGGCGGCAGCAGCTGCACTTGTTGTCGCCGCTGTGGATGACGACGCTGTGGATGCGGCTGATGTGGATGCCGCAGCGGCGGCGGCGGCGGCAGCGGCTGCAACAGCGGATGCAATGCTGGCGCCATTCTGATACGGCGTCGGTTGCTGCTGTTGCTGTTGCTGCTGCTGCTGCTGCTGTTGGGGCGGACTGCTGGCCTGCGAATCGACCGAGGGCGGCGGGCTAAGTGTAACGGAATTGGGCGCCATGAAATGATGCGCCGCCATATGAGCAGCCGCTGCCGAGCTGCTGCTGTGGAAGGGATTACTGCTGCTATCGGGCGGTGCATTGAGCGGGGGCCAGGTGGGCGTCGGCGGATGACTGTGCGGCGACAGCGGATAGCGACCGGTGGGCGTGACGGGGCTGTTGGGTAAATGCCATTGCATCATGTGCGATTCGATGATCAGCATCTGGAGTACATTGTGCAGCACATCGCCGGCGCCGGGACACCGATGTCCGAAATCGGCACGGGTGAGCAGGCACAGCGCCTTGCCGTTCATTTGGAAGAGATCAAAATCGAGTTTGGGCAAATCGAATTCACGCACACAGAAGCGCAAAAAGACAAGCACATCGTCGCGACTCCAGAGACGCGGATCCGATGGCAACGATGGCGGCAATTGTGTCTTCAGTTCCGCCAATTGGCTTGACGGTGGCGGTGGGCAACGCCAGATGACATCGCTCCAGATGCTGGGATTGAGCGGATTCAGTGATAGCTGTACTGGAAGCATTTTCATTTTGGACATGCAACGCGCTGTGTGTGTGTATTAAGCAAGCGAGGCGCCACAAGATTGGTTAATCTGCAACGAGAGAGAGAGAGAGAGAAAGAGACTGAGTTAGTTAAGGAATGTGTATGAAAATAGCAAAGGATGTGGACATCAATCGTCGCACTTCCGCCACAGCAAAGCTAACAGATACCCAATACACGCACACGCACACGCACACATACATAGTCGGACACTCACACTACTGCTGGCCCAGACAGACAGACATTCGCATTCCAAGCAAATCAGATTTCTTCATAAACAAATAATCTCCGCAGGCAGGCGGCGGCAGCAGGCAAAACATAGAGCGACGCATCCGAGAGCGGGAGAGCGAGTGAGCGAGTGTCGGCCAAAATGTGTGAGTCAGAATCATCAATACGCGCTCACTCTCTCGGTTACTGCGCTCTCAAAGTCGCTCTCTCTTGTTCTCTCTCTCTCTTGCTCTGTCTGACACACACCCCCGCCAGTATGATCCACAAAGAATTTACACACACACACACACACATGCACACATGCACATGATTTATATTCCCCTCTCCAGTTCCACACTGCATTTCGTTCCGATTTCCGATGACAAATCGATACACACACACACACACACCGATAGCAGCTTTTTTAATTGCAAATTGCTCAATATGGTAATTGCCATAAATGTGTGCGTCGGCGGCAGTGGCGGCGGCGTCAGCTCTGCTTACGCTACTATTCCGGATGTGTACAAAGCAAACACCGACAGCAAATAAATACATAGTATATGCATATACAAATCGACAACACATGGAGCAGATATATACCTACATACATACATATCTTTGGCATGATCGGACGCTGTAAGATTTCAACATAAACGAATGTATTGATGCCGCTGCCGCTGCCGCTTGGCAAGTGGCGATGTTAGAGATGGGGGCGCGCGTGTGTGTCTGTCTCTGTGTGTATGTCGCATCAGGGAAGGGACAAGGTATAACAACAACAACAGCAGCAGCAGCAGCGGCAACAGCAGCTTTACGAAACTTGAAAGCCGTACCCATTTGCCCACTCAGACGACCTGGGCTTGCCTTGCTCGTATCACTGCCAGCGGCTGCAGCAGACGACGGCAACAGCAAACGGAAGTGCACATTCCACACACAAAACCCGTTTTCAAAGCAGCAGCAGCAGCAGCAACAACAACAACAATGTGGAGAAAGACGTTGGGGCAACGACAAAAAGTCAAGCAGCAGCACCAGCAACAACAACAATCGATGATGACGACGACGACGACGACGACTAATAAATCCGCCAGTGGGTAAAGAGAGCAACAAGCCAATTTGAAGAAGCAGCCGCAGCAGCAGCACCCTGTATATTGGCCATGATCAGACATTGCCCAGTCCCAGCCGCAAGCAAGCAAGCACGCAAATACAGGCATGCATGTACATGTGTGTGTGTGTGTGTGCGTGCTCACATTAAAATTTATCTCATCTCGCTCTCTCTCACACACACACAGCAGAAACTTCCTCATTCTCCGGGAAGCGTTTCAACAAGTGAGCGCGCAAAGAAATTTACTTAAAGTTCAGTTCAAACGTGTGCAAGCGAGATGGCTGTAGGGGAGACGTGAGAGAGAGCGTGAACAATAAATATTGCTTGCTCGTGTTGTTGTTGCTGCTGCTGCTGTTGAGCAAGAAGTAGGAGAAGACGCAGATAATAATGACGTTGACGATGATGATGATGATGTTGATCACTGTGGGATATACTACATGCATGCACACACACACACACACACACACATGGAAGCATGCATATTTTATTGTGTACATGTCTTTTACTTAGAGGGGGTCTATTTGTTTTGTTTAAGAGGTGCTGCCTGCCCTCGGCTGATTATGAAGGCATACACACACACACACACACACATGCAAACATAGATACACTTGTGTGTATATAGCGCGCATACATACATATAGACGATCCTACGTGTTATTTTGGTTGCCGCAACAACATATGGTTTAATTTGACTAAAATAAATTCATATGTATAGTGTACCATACACACATGTTCGCGCGACGGGCAGCAACAGCAACAACAACAACAGCAATCACAATGATGAGCGCGCACAACAAACAAATAAACATTCAACCAGTCGGTGGCACGTAGTAAAATGACAAATGAATGTTCAACGTACAACAACAACAGCAACACGGCAACAAAGTGAAAGAAGGCAGAAGCAGAAGAGCAAACTCAATGCACGCAATGCAAGAAGCATAAGAATACACACACACACACACACAACAAGAACTTAAACGAACATGTGTGTATTCTAAATCTCAGCGACGCGTTCCACAGGAGGAGGCGCGGCTTGGAGCAGAGTGTGAGCAAGAGCGGCAGAGCAAGAGAGAGCCCCGCAGTGAGTCGAAGTAGCTGGCATAAAGGGGCACAGGTAGTTAGGTATGCGGATGATGGCGAACCGGTTTCAACGGAAATTACAAACGAAAATTATAAAACGATCAGTTTAGAAAAATGCCAGCAGCAGCCGCCGCCGCAGCTCAGACAACAACAAATAAGAAATGTAAAAGGTAGAAACTGCAGTGTGCAGAGCAAAGAGAGTTTAAGAGAGAGAGAGCAGGGGGCAGCGCAGACAGAATGTTACGTCTGTATGTGTGTGTGAGCAAAGAATTTTCGCTTGTGCAAAGATTTCCGCTTTTTGGCAAGGCGTGGGATCGGAAATAGGATGCCATGTGGAATGCAAGCGTCCTGTGTGTGCGTGCGTGTGTGTGTGCACGGCTGTCGTTAACTAATCGATTGCTGAACTAGTTGGGCATCAAATGAACTGCATTCAAATTGAGCTTTGATTTAGTTCGAGCTCATCAGTAATTGAGTGGTTCGTTTGCATATTGCGACAACTATCGATAACAGTTGTGTGCGAGTAATTCGATAGAGCAAGTTATGCGTCTCTCCTAATTGGTTTGTAAAACCTTTGCAACTCTGTCAGTTTGCATGTTCATGTTACTTTGCTTTCTTCCTGATCGTTAAAGGCGACACTTGAAAGATATTTGATCTATCGCTATGCTAGACGCACAGCATGCAATCCACACAATCCACACAGTGCACTCAGCGCATAAAGTGCAACGTTGTCGAAGGAGAGTTAATGAGTAATTTCCGTAGGCGCATCCTCCCCGGGGCTACCCCCTCCTCCTCCCAAACTCCGCTTCGACTAGCACCGACAACTGTGCATCAAGTGTTGCGGCTGCCGCTGCTGCTGCGCAGTAGAACGATGAGAAAATAAGAAAAATCTGATAACATAAAAAGGCAGAAGCGACAGCCGCCACGGCGCATTAAGATTAACGGCCAGCTGCATTGGCTGCAAGTGCAAGCGAGATAGCAAGCCCGAGAGATGCGCTGTTGCTGATGGTGCTGTTAATGATGATGGTGCCCCGAGCAGGTAGTCGTAGTCGATAGCTGGAGGAGAATGAGGATGCAGGAGATGGAGGCGAAGGCGGTCCACAGTCGAGCGAAGCGGATGGGAATAAGGAAATGCGTACCTGCGGATGCACTTACATCTTGTAGGATTTCTTGGAAAAGAGAACTTGGAGTTGGAGAAAAAAAAAAGGAGAGGAAAAAAGAAAAGGAAAAAAGGCAAAGGCAAACAACAAGAGGAGACTGGTAAGAAGAACACAGTACAAAAGGAATGCGCATGCGATGGTGCTGGTGGTGCTGGTGGTGGTGGTGCCTGTGTTTGACATTTGATCTCTTTTATGAGGTCTTCTTTTTATCTGAAGTGCTCTTTGGTCGGAAAACAACCCTTAAGAATGAGTATAGCTTAGGAGCCCATGAAATTTTATACGGAAAACGAAGATCAACGTTGATCGTGTGTTGTGCACGTGTATAGGGCAAAAGAATGCTGTGCGATAAATTATATACCCAAATGTTCTTATATTGTATACCTACAACATTGTGTGTATGTGTGCATATCCCACACTCGGTTAGATCGTTTGCCATATTCCGGCATATCAAATACTCAATTAATAAGCACAAAAATTCAAAACCAAGTCAACGACCTGCTTTGCTTTATAACTGCTCACAGATACAGCAACAGCAACAACAACCACATACGATCACACATGTACATAAACAGCATATATTTAAACAAAAAGAAGAAAAGAAACACACTTCAGACACGTAGAGCCAAGCTAACTCCCCCTGAAAACCCGCTCTGACCCAGCTCACACCCCACCCCCCTTCGCTGTCACCTCACGTTGAGCTGATCGTGCATAACAAGCGCGTGAGCGTATGTGCTATTGGTGATCGTATAAACCAAAACCAAACAGACACAAACACAAACACAAAGACAGACAGAGAGAGAGAGAGAGAGCGAGAGAGGGAGAGAGAAGCAACAGTCCCCCACCAAAAATAAAAAAGACGCCAATTCCGGGTTCTTCTTCGCGCGATCGCGACAACAACAAGCAGCAAGTTGCCAGCCAGCCAGCCCCCCCCAAACGTCTACGATTCAATTTTCTGTCTAGATCGTCACTTTGGGGTTTGCTTCTTGTTCTTCTTGCTGTTTGCTTTAAGCGCCGTAGGCACTTTTTTGTGGAGCACACGAAAGCCCAAAGCCCAAAGACAGACTGATCGACGCAGAGAGAAGGGACAGAGCGGGGAGACAGAACGATCATCCATGGTGAACGACGCTCTTAAGCAAGCAAATCAATCATCGTTACGCACGCAGAAGTAGAAGAAGAAGGTGGGGAAGAGGAGGTAGCAGATGAAGAAAGGCGGCAAACCTGATCCAACAACGATCGTTGCTCCCCCCTTGGGGGCATTTCTACGAAACGCTGGCAAAGCTCTACGCGTAGAAGATGGTGGAAGTGGGGAGGGTGGGTATTTCCATCTAATGATCTACCATGTTCTAAAGGGGCCTCACACTTTAGTCAGTTATTAGTTGTTTGATCACGCGACAAGATCTTCAAATCCCAAAAATGTTCCATAATCCAAGAAAACATAATGAACTTCATTTTTTTTCTAAATGTCGAGAAGTCGTGTTGCTTTTTGGGGGCACACAACATGTGTGATGGGAGAAGTAGTAGATCGAGAGAGAGAGAGAGAGGAAGGGAGTGAGCTATACCGATTCCAAGTTCATTTAGAGCGCTCTTTGGCTTTCTGCTGCCTCATTGTTCATCTTTATGCTCTGCGCATATCTTTTTAAGGTTTTGTTATGTTTTTTTCCCCCTACTTCTTCTCTATAATGTGCGGGGGCTTGGGTCTCTCCCTCACTCTGTCTCTCTAATGATACAAGCCGCAGCAGACAACAGAAAGCTGAATACAAATGCTTAATGATATCAAACGTTCGATAACCTTTGGGTATTTTAATATGCAAACCGAAGCTGTTGTGTGTGTTTTTTTTTATGTTCATCATGATGATCGTCATTAGGCATTGCTCGGCGTTGTGGTGTAGGAACAAACAAAAGCACAGCATCATCATAATCAACAGATCATCATGATGATCGTGAATGATGATCATGATCAACGGTAGCCAACTACCTACCAACTACTACCTACTCCACGGGACAGTAATCATATTCTTCATGCGATGAGTTCATCAAACGCTCAAGAGAGAGAGAGAGAGAGTTCAAAATTGTTGCTGCCACGCGTACACGCGTATGTGCAACAAATGTGGAAAGGGGCAACAACAGGGGCACGCATCATTTGTGCCCATTACATTCAATTAGTCGCAACTGTTTGTTTCAACTTTTGCCATTTTCTCGCACTTGCTCTTATTGCACTCGCTGCCTGCTCTCTCCTTCTCGCTCCTCCCTTCCTAGTCCGCAAGTCTAACTTAATCAGGCAAGAGCATCATAAATGAACGCGCTGTGTGTTTGTTGCCTGAGGGTCGGGGGTTAGGGTTCGGGGTCAATTGACTTGGTTCCAGTTGCGCAGAGCTTCCGTGTTTGAAGACCGCAAAGACTGCAATTAAGCAGGTCAGACCATAGCAGAAACAGAGCTATAGTACAGAGACTAAAAGTATATACCATAAGTTGCCATTGTCTTCACAAACCGAGCAGATGCTTTGGGTTCTTCCCGCATCAAACTGAGACTTGAGTTTAGCAATTCCATTTAATGTTATACTATATACATATATGCTATGCTATAAACCTAGAAATGAAACGCCCCTGAACCTTGTGCATTAAACAGATTTTTGATAAGCCCCGACACCCAACACTCGCTGGAGCATACGAAATACCCTCGGGTTTTTGTTTCTTGTTTCTGGTATTTTTCTGTAAACTAGGATTACGTCTTGTCTCTCGACTGTCGACGACTCTTTGATAGCACAGTCAAGATATAGACAAGCCCGACGACGACGACAACAACAGATACAGATACAGACAGGGCCACAGAGCTACAGATAGATAGATAGATAGATAGATACTACTACAACATGTTCCGTTGTGCATTGGTCGGACACACTTCCCACTACTATAAGGTTCTCGTGTGTATTACGAAATGTTTACGATTTGCTCGAGTCTTTTCCAGTAAGTTTATAACAAATATGCCTCCGATAAGATAAGAACAGAGACACACATAGATACACACACACACACTGAGACGCACACAGATACATAGGCAGCTGGCCTAGGCATGTTTGCTTAAACGAAACATGTCTTGACTTCTCTGTACGTCCGAATCGACTTTGGCTCGACTTGACTTCCTGTTAGCCTGCTCCCGATCCTCGCTTCGATCTCCCCAACCCCAACCCCGCTCCTCCACCTATTGATCTAGACAAGCAAGTTGAGCTTCCTGCACCGCAAATGGGCAATTAGATCAGCGCCTGGCACGGATGTACGGACCATACGACTCGAAGAGAACAACCCAACCAACTAAGCAACCAAGCAAGACCAAACCCCCCCCCCACAACACGAATCAAGTCTCAAGTCGCAAGCCAAAGCAATTCAATTCCGTACCGAACCGAACCGAAGTCAAGAGCCGACAACACAGTCCTATCTATGTATCTAGTAGTATCTGGTCTGTATCTAAACCGGTAGTTAGTATTTGCGCTGGTAATCAAGCACATAGCTTGGATCTAGGCATGCATGGAGCCAGCCCCGTTTCCTTTCCCACCCCACCAGCTTCTTTCTTCCGTCTACGTCCCCGTACCCTCTCGCCCCTGCTCAAACCCAAACTAACCGCACATCGCACAGAACTTTGGCATGATCGCTGATCGCTGCTCGTTTTGTTCGCTCCACTGTCGACGACGACGACGACGACGATCGCGCCTCGCATCTTAATTACGGAAGGCAATGCAAAAAGTTAAAACCGACTGAACGAAACCCTGTTGGGTTAGTCGTCTAAAAGATGCTCTGGAAAAGGAATAGCTCTAGGGTAACTGAAGCGATCAACAGATGTAAGGAAACAAGATCAGTTATGCCTGAATGATCTTAGTCTTAATATAACTTCTAAGTTCCTTAAAGGGATCTAAGCTATCTATTTGAAGCTAAGATTGGTGGCGCAAACTAGTGCAATATCCCACTAACAGCCTATGTTTACAGGGTATCTAGAGAAAGAAACTCAAACAAAGTTGCCGCTTACTCGCTTAGCTGCAAAAACCTGAATTGTAAAAACGTTCTAAGCGCGAATGCCGTGGAACGTTTTGAAAGACACTTAATAAATGCGGAAGCGGATGTTCAAAAAGCCCGGCGTGAGCAACAGAGAGTGGAAGAGAGAGAGAGAGAGAGAGAGAGAAGGAGAGAGCGTGCAAAACGAGAGACAGACTGTGACTACGTTGAGACTTTGTCTATAATCACAATCAAGTCATGCAGGCCTGCGTTCCGCCCCCTTTTCGGCAGGCTGAGAGAGAGAGAGAGAGAGAAGAGAGAAGGCGGAGGAGGAGAAGACAGCAGAAACTGCTCGTTCTGCTGGAATAGCGAGTAGAAGCGGCAGCCAAGACGATGCTTCTTGCGAAGATTCTGCGTAAAGCAGCTCAAGTGAACTTGCTCGGGTTGTTCAGGTTGTGTGTGTGTCTGTGTGTGTGTGCAGCAGCAGGTTGAGCGGCGATTAGCACAAATTGTTCAGTCAATATACACACACATATATCTCTCTCTCTATGTGTGTGTGTGTGTGTAGAACATACGTGTTCCGCCAACAAGTTCCACAAGCTCAAAAAGTAATTGGATCGACTCACTTCCTCAGATAATGCGAAAGGAAGTACACAAAACAAAAAACAATAATAAAAAAAAAAAAAAAAAAAAGAATAATACACAAAATAAACGAACGAAATGAGTAAACTTTTTCCTCTGCTTCTTCGCTTTATGATAGAAAGAAGAAGCAGAAGAAGCGCAAAAGTAAATTGTTATAGAAGCAAATCATGTGCCAGGAAATTGCCAGCAAACGCATTGCAAAATCGCACTAAAAATACAACAGAGAAAAATATGTGTACACATGTTTCACACACCGAGAGATAGAGAGAGAGAGAGAGATATAGTACTATATAGTAGTAGGGAAGTTCGAACAATCGCATCGCATCGCCATCGCTGGGAAGCAAATTACGCGCATTGTGTCTTGACATGCGATACGAAATATAGACACGAATTATTGATTAAATGCGAACACGATCATTACAAGAAGCAATTTACAGCTGCGCGAATTGCGAGTGGGGCGTGGCAGTCGTAGGGGTGGAGGTTAGACACCTACTACACAACTGATATAGTGGCTGGCCGATTAGATTCGATTCGAGTTGTCTTGTCTTGTCTTTTCTGTCTGACAAGCGATCGAGTTGAGATCACTGAGATCGTTTCTCTCTTGCTATCACATTTACTAGATCAACTGATCCTACCAATACCAGAAATGAAAGCGAAGATCAGTATACCTGATCTCAGCTGATCTTCTCCGCAGCTGATCCTTAGATAAGATCAGTTCAAAAAAGATCATATGCATTAGGTTCTTTTTTAATTCCTAGGAAATTCCCTTTGTAATCCACTGAATCATCAGGCATAGCATAGCTAGCTCAAGTTGCACAGGTCGCAACTTCTTCTTCTTCTTCTTCTCCTCCTCCTCTTTCTTCTAGTGCTTATTGTGTTGCAATTGTAGGAAGTTAATGAAAGCGTATATAGTCATCTAGTGATTTTGCCCTGTTCGATTCTAAAATTTCCAGCCAGCTCAACTCATTTTGATGGCATTTGTCATGGAATTCTGGCGAATAATGTCGCGCAAGCCGCGCCAATTTCTACCCAAGTGTCAAATGATGAACAACAACAACAACAACAACAACAACAACAACGGCGACAACAACCACAAAGAGCAGAAGAGTCACAATAGACCCGCGGCAATTGTCAAGCAGCTGAGACAAACGCGAGTTCGAATGGGGAAACGTACAGCAAAGCAGCAGCAGCAGCAGGAGGAGAAGGAGGAGGGGGAGGGGGAGGAAGGAGTGTGGGGGGGAGCACAACTCAGAGATTATATTATTATAATTTCCAAGTAAAGCAAACAGTATTAAAACAAACAACAAAATTGACACGAACATCACGTAGCTGGCAAGATGCCGCTTGAAGGAGGCGCAGCTTCTGGCAAAGTTGCTGTTGTGGTTGATGACGCCACGCCTGCGACGCCTGCCACGCCCTGCAAAAGCTGCTCAGCCTCTCCCCCTTTCCCTGCTGCTTTGTACTGTGTCCAAATTCGTAATTAGCAAATGCTAAATGAGACACGTGGCCTGTGGCAATGCGGCAACTTGAGGATGCCACGGCTGCTACTCTGCTGCGGCTGCGGCTGTGGCAAAGATGCGGATGAAGATGACTCTATTAGGTATAGTTAGCATGACTCAAGTGACTCAAGTGATATGAATAGGCGGCGTACATATGTGTGTGTGTTCCGTATATATCTCATTAGTCGCCGCAGCTCTCATTGTTGTTTGCCACGTTCGCTCAAGTTGCAAGTTCTTCTTGCTGTTGTTGCAAGACAAGAGCTCAGCTTAGAGCGCCACTTGTATTGTCTATCTACAGTTCTTCCCCTCTCCCTCCCTCCCTCCCTTCCTCCTCTCTCTACCCTCGAGGCAGCCGCTGCTTATCAAGCTGTGTGTGTGCTTGTGTGTGTGTGTGTGAGTGTGTTTGTTATTATTATTATTATGCACAATTGTGCACTGTTAATTATTATTATGAGCCCTCTCACTCACTCTCTCTTCGCCGCTTTCTATCTGTCTTCTTCTCGCCTTTTTTTTTATTTATTGCTGCTATCAGCGAATTCTCGCAACAAATAAATCAAAAAACAACAACAACAACAACTGTTAAAAGTGCAATGAACAATATGAAAAGGCAGGGGCGGGGGGAAGGGGGAGGCGCGGCGGCTGCACCCTAGAAACAGTTACACTTGCAGCGCAGGAAGACCACGTAGCAACGCAGCAGCTGCTGCTGTAATCGAGCAATGCATCCGCATATGACGTAGACGCCGCAGAGAGAAAGCGCCAGAGAGAGTGAGAGAGAGAGAGAGAGAGAGCGAGCTAACTAAGCGACACTTGCTTATAAGGCAAACACATGGCGCTTTCTGCTAATTATGCACTAATATAATTAACAATAATTAAATATATATAATAAAATATATAAATAAAATATATAATAAATATATATATAAAATATATACCTCTGCTTGCACTCAGAGCTGCAGCATTATTAAATAAATAAATTATTTAATTAATTATTTAATTAATTTATTTATTCTAAATTCTTAGATAAACTAATTTCTCTGCACCTTACTATGGAAATATTTTGAAAGCTTTACCTATGCTTCAGTTTTATATAGAATAATTTGAAAAATTTTAAAACTTTTTCAATATTAAATAATAAATTTGATTTCATGACACAACACTTTTTTGTTGTGCTATAAATTCCATAAATAAAATCGAAAATTTATTCACATTTCTTCCCTTTTATTGATACCATAAAATTCCCCCCATCGCATTCCGAAAAAGTATTATTATTGATATATATTTAAATTTTACGCTCTTATCTTGCCTACACTTATTAATTTAATATTTCTCTCTCTCTCTCTCTCTCTCCTCCGGTCAACAAGATACAACTGTAGTTTATAGTCACAATGCATAGCTATAAAAAAAACGATCGAGTGTTGATCTCATTTCGAAGGCAACGCGTCCTTCTCTCGCGCCCAGTGTCCCTGACATAATAGAAGTATAGAACACACATACAACTATACATACTACCCATACATACATACACAATTATGTAGGTATATTTGTGCGCTATATACTATATATGTTCTTATCAAGATAACGTGCATTACTTTGCGCTTTGAGTGTTAACATTTCTAATGGCTTCCTTCTCTGTCGAGGAGAATATACATACATAGGTACATGTTTATAGTTGTGTGTGTGTGTGTGTGTGTGTGTGTATTTTCAAATCTGAATCGAGTATTATTGTATATATACATATATGTATATGTATATGTATATGGTTCTATAATTGAACAGGCAACAACAATAATAGTTCCACTTGTGGAAATTGCGATATGATTAAAGGAATTGAACGAGTTTCTTTTTTTTGTTTTTGTTTGATTTTACTTATATATGTGCGATACCCTAGCAAAGGGAGTATGTGGGGGTATGCTGTGGCATTTTCGATATTGTGAGAATATAAATAAAGGAAAATACTATTGTTTAAACTATCGATAAAGCTAACTGTAGCTGATACTATTGATAGTACTTGTATTTGTAAATCAATCGAAAGTTAACTCGATAGTACACTAGTATGACAGCTATAACTATCGGTAGTAATCGTATTTATACTATAATCGATAGTTAACAAGTTCGTACGCCAAAAATGTATGTAAAAATATCGATAGTAAGCTTGATAGTACGCTTGCATGCAATCGATTGCATAAAATTGCCAGTAAGCACGATAAAAACTATCGATAGTTATACTATTGTTTAAACTATCGATAAAGCTAACTGTAGCTGCTACTATTGATAGTACTTGTATTTGTAAATCAATCGAAAGTAAACTCGATAGTACACTAGTATGACAGCTATAACTATCGATAGTAATCGTATTTATACTATAATCAATAGTTAACAAGTTCGTACGCCAAAAATGTATGTAAAAATATCGATAGTAAGCTTGATAGTACGCTTGCATGCAATCGATTGCATAAAATTGCCAGTAAGCACGATAAAAACTATCGATAGTACTAAAAATTATAATTCAATCCAGATAGTAGTTGAAATTCAAGTCTTCAACTGCGCAACACAACCAAAGAACCACAACAAACTCAAAACAAGTGCAAGGGTATTGTGAGGCCAAGAGAAACAACAACAGAACCATCAGCGTCACCAAATTGATTGTGATTAAAAAGTTCGTATCATTTTAAGACTCTCGTGCTCCAAAAAGGCCCCAACACACACACACACACACATACACACACACACTGGCGGGCGGGCAGGCAGTCAAAACAGGCGCAGCGTGCTGACGCCATTTCCGGTTGTTGCCGCTCTATATGCGAAGAGCTTTACCCCCCCGCCAGCCACTTCCATGACCAGTTCGGACCCTCCTTACACCACCCCTACATACCTAGCCACCCACCTGACTTACTATCAGTACCTACTCTTTCACCTTCCCCGCCCCCGCCCCCGTCCCCGTCCCCCTGCTCCCTGCCGATGTCAACAAAATTTCGTTCCGTGTTTTGTGGCTGGGAATTTGCTGCTTTTCCACTTGACTCGCGTTATCGAACATTTGGCGCGATTACGATAGGAAGTGGCAGAGGCAAGCACACACACACACACACACACACACAGACGCAAACACATATCGATAGCTGGAGCAACGCATTTTCTTATCAAATGCTATCGGGCGGCGAAATCAAATTGATTTATGAACGATTTGCCAGTGCCAAAAATACTTCTATATATGCACGCACACACGCACACACACACACACACAGACAGACACACATACAATACATGTGTATTGGTTGGCATTTAGTAGCATCGTAAATTGTTTCTTGAGGACCGCCCAGAGCGCATCAAGTGGTCCCTCTGGACCTCGAGCTCAGCTTTAATCTTTTCTTTTCTCATTTTTCATTTTTTTTGTTTTCCTTTTTGCCTCTTTTGCCCATTGTCGAGTCGAGTGTTGCCCTGCGTTGCTTCCTTCCGCTGTGCGCCGTGCGATTTCCACGAAAAACTGCTTGAAATTTGTTTCCCCTATTTCCAGGCAGGGGCGTAGGCATGGGCGGACTCGAGGTCGCAGCACTCGAGTCGAATCGGACCACCAACAGTTTCGGGTAGATTCCTTAGTTCGTCGCATTGTTCAACAGGTAGTGCACTCAATGGGTCACTGCTTAGGTCGCAGTTGCAGTTTAACAGTTACTCGATAAGGTTCGACAGACAATGATTTCACTTCCTGCTTGATGCGGCACAGCGCGAGATGAGCTCAAGTAGTTTGGCAATAGAGAGAGAGTCCTAGAGATAATCCCAGTTGGGTGCTTGGACTGAAGAAGTACATTATATATGGTCTGCAATCTATTGGTAAATGAGTATATTGAGTTGTTGTTAAAGTCACTTAAGCCGGGGTGACTAGTATATAGCATATATATTCTTGTTCAACAGTTGCAATTTCCATTGAGTTGGGTTTCTCTTTACCCTTCTACTTCCCACTCTATTACTCTCTCTCTTTCTCTTACTATGCCTCTCCCTTGCTTTCTCCCTCTCTCTCTCCCTTCCTCTCACTGCACTTTACACAACTTACACTTCCTCTAAGAGCATTACGACATTTTCCCCTTCCCTTCCTTAACTACATTGGATCTCTGGGGTGCTCCCCGAAAGAAAAACCCAACAACAACAACAACAAAACTATTACGTACAATCACGCAACGTCGCGACGTTACGTGCCTCACCCAAAAGTGCAACACAACCCGGCAAAGGCCTCCACTGGCTGCCGCTTCCTCCTCTCCCCCCCCCCCTTCCCACTCATTGCTGCAAAGCCACCCACCGTAGCACGTCCCAGGCTTGTCCAGTTCAATGGGTGGGGGGGGAATATAGAAGAAAGAGAATTACCTAATTGTGTTGCATCGACAACAACAACAACAACAACAGCAAACATTACTCTACTCCAGTTCGGCCTAGCCAACCCCTTACCCCCTGCTCCCCTTCTCCTTTCGCCAGTTGCGCTTACTTCCCCATAGATCGCTTTGGCTGCTTCGTATGTGTGCCACAACAACGACAACAACAATGCCAAAAGGAAAACTGAAAATGTGCCACAAGAAAATGGCAAATGTGGCGCATTTTTTGCTACTCTTTGTTGTTGCTGTTGTTGTTGTTGTTGCTTGGCAGTTTCATCGTTTCTTTCTCTTTCTCTTTGGCGCGCAGTTAGATAATAGGCAACAAGAGCAACAACAACGTGGAGTAGGCACCGTTAAAGCTGAGCCCCAAAAGCCATTTAGTTGTTGCCGTTTGTTGCACTTTGTTGTAGTTGTTGTTGTTGTTGTGTCGGCGGTATAAGTCAAGCAAGACTTCCTATATTTTGAAACACGTTACGTTCGTAACATAATTCACACAACAGGTTACTTTTTTTTTTTTTTTTGCTCTGCCTTCAACATGGCAACAGAGCAGAGGCCGACGCTCAGTCGCTGCCTCAGTTGGCGTCGCTGTCGCGTCCAAGTTGAGTTGGCTGGGAAATCTGTTTGCGGTTTTTCGCTTACTTTGCTAGGGATATCAAGATGTGTTATTATGCCACTGGGAAATGTGTATTGTAAATGATGTCACTGTGCGATCTATATATAGTCAGTCTGGGGTCTTATATAACGGCCAATAAGAATGGAGTTATGAAGGAAGCGGAAGTGAGGTTAGGCACGGGCAAGCAACTATCGATATTTGCTCTATAATCCATTTCCGCACAGATTTCCCAAGAATTGCCAGACAGTCAAATAAAAAAACAAAAACAAAAAAAAAAATTAGATCATAAAAAACAAAAACCCTATCGATAGATAGTATTGATAATACGCAACTATTATGGCATGTAATGATTTTATCAACCAAAATTTCCGGAATTACTATACTCAATGTAGATAGATATGCATGTACAATAGATAGATGGATAAGATAAGACGACGACAATACGCGGCGTATACCATATAGTATTTCTGTAACAATTCCTCTGGCAAATGTTGTTTATGGCACCCCCGGCTTTATTATAGCCAAAAGCCAATTGCCTCTTTAATGGTTCCCCATCATCATAAGGGGCAATAAGTTGCAGGTATGCCACAAGAAGAAGGTGCGGAGTAAAAGCTTTAGAAAAAAGCAAGCGAATTCGCACGATCAAACCAAAAAGAGATGAAAGATAACAGGCGATAGGCGATTTAGGCTTGCCCGTTACCAAACACACACACACACTGACACACACTGACACACACTGACACACACATAAACAGAAACCCGCTTGCTACACTTGCTTTCTACGGCGAATTGAAGACATCATAATGGGAGGCTGTGGAGAGGCCGCTAAACATTTATGGCAAATTCAGGTTAGTGTGATTTTTGTGCACTACAAAATGGGTCGTTGTTGTTGTTGTCGTTGTTGTTGTTGCCGAGCTGCACAAGTGGCTGCAATAATGCCAAGACGCGCCACGATGCGGGCTTTTGCGAGAGACAGAGAAAGGGGGAGGGGGGGGGGCGTGCGATTGGTACGCGTGTGTTATGGCGCATGATGTTCACACAATTCGCAAATACGTGTGTGTGTGCGTGTGTGTGTGCATTGCAAAACATCAATATAGCACACACATCGATACAAAGACGACGGGCGATAACAACACGCAGCAGCTACATACAACAACAGCAACAACAATGCTGGCAATTGCAATTGCGCTATGTGCGCTACTTCCGCATGTAAGTTTAAACAACTAAAAGTCATCGGCGTCAGCAACAGCAACAGCAACAGCAAAAGCCACAGCAACAGCAACAACAGCTTAAGCAAAGGCAGCAGCAGCAGCAGCAAGTACTGCTACAGCCGCAGCGACTGCGACGCCAACGTAGACGACTGCAACTGCGACTGTGAGTGCAAATACACGAATCATTCTCAATGCACTTTGCGTCTGTGACTCAAAGAGCAGCAGCAACAACAACTGTGTGCTTAGCGCATAAGCATGTGTAAGCCACAGAGCTGAGCAGAGTAGAAGAGAAAGGCCAAGCGCCAAAGAGAGCGAGAGAGGCACAGAGCGCGCGCCTTAAGCCCTTTTTACTTGGATCGAGGCAACGACGGCAGAGAGCGGCGTCACACACTGCTTTACTTTTTGTTGCTGCTGCTGCTGCTGCTGCTGCTGTTGGCTTGGCATTTTCTTCCTCTTTCGCTCCCAAGGCGGCTGCTGCTGCTGCTGCTGCCTTTTATTTACTCCTCCTTCTACCTGCTGCGATCCAACACTTTTTATACCTGTTTGCATGGTTTCAACTACCTCCCTCGCTGCTCCGCTGCTCTAGTGTGTGTGTGTGTGTGTGTGTGTTTCCCCAATTGCCATGCTGCTGACCCGACAGATCGTCGTCGTCGTCGTCGCCGTCTTGGTTGTGCGCGCTCTCTTTCGATTTTTGCTTCCGTACACATATTTTGCGCTCTCTTGCTCTTTACGTTGAAAAAGCGTCGCTGCGACGGCGACGCGCGTCTCTTACGTTGACGTCGTTGCCACACACTCACCCGTTACGTCGTTTGTGGAGCAATGCGGAAGTGAATTTAATTTATTGTATTTACGTTGGCCCCACAGAGACGCCCAGACAGACAAACAGACAGACTGACTGAGAGACAGACAGAACCAGGAAAGTTAACGGCTCTCGCTCCCGCTCCCGCTCTTTATCTCTTTCTCGCTCAACACACAGCTAGAAATCCATAAAATCGCAACTTCAGATGGAAAGATGTTTGCGTGTGCATGTGTGCGTTTGCATGTGTGTGTGTGTGTCGACATATTTCTACGATTTGTTTCGTTTTTCGCTAATTGGAGAGCCCGAGCATGTTAAATAAATATTTAAAATTGTGTGTGAGCGTCTGTGCCAGTGCATGTGTGTATGCGTGTGTGTGTGTGTGTGTGTATACTATAATAAAATCAAATTTATCGACGGAAATCTCTGCGCACTCTGGCTAAGGGAGGCGGCACAGTGGGCGGCAGGTTGAGAAACGGGAAGAGATAGGGAAGGTGGGGGGGCGGCGCGCTATTACGATCAGCTTGATCAGGTGTGCCGACGGTTTCCTTACGCCACCCAAAGCGCTTTTAGCTTTTTCGTGCGCTTGTGTGCGAGACGTTTTTTTGTTTGTATGTGTGTGTGTCTGTGTGTAGCTAAACCAGAAGCAGGAACTGTTAGCCGATTCGTTTCAGTTGCGGCGACAACTATACGTCGACGGCAACAGCGACGGCGACAGCGACGGCAACTGCGACAGCGGCAACAGGCGAACAAATAAACACAATTCTGGCGTTTTATTTTTTTGTTTTTTTTTTGCTCACTGCGCGATAAGATTTCGCTGACGTGCGCTTCGGCAGCAGAGCAGCAAAAGCAGCAAAATGCCCCCGAACAGCAACGGGCAACCCAATTGGAGCTTAACGCTCCGCTTTTGTTTCACTTCCATAGAAAAAGTGCATGCAACAAGAGACCCGTCGAACCGCGCCAGTCCACCAAAAAGAAAAGAAAGAGCCCGTACCCCTCCGCCCCCCTCGCTAAGCCCAGCCCCAACTAAGGCGAGTCTCGACTTAAGTCTCGAGTCGAGTGATTGCCTTCGATACAGTTCAACACATTTTCTACGGATGGGTAATTTGTAATTAACAGCACAGACGGGAGATGGGAGAGAGAGAGAGACTGCCCCACCCCCAGCCAAGCGATGATGCAACGGGCTTTCAAACAGAAAAAAACACAGTTAGTTCTCAAGTTGTACATGAATTCTTATACGCTTTTCTAGGTTATGCATTCGCGTATTCGCATTATCAGCGTATTTGTCTATTCGTTAAACCAAATTGATTAAAAACATTTCCTCACATTGTATAGGTGTGAAATACAAAATAAAATTTTTTTTTTTTAATGCAAAAAAAAAAAAATAAACCAAAATATTTTCCGAATGTATTTCAAGTTTATTTATAAATCGTTTTTTTTTTTTGTCGCTTTAGATTTATTACTCTCTTGAGCTTTCCTCAATCCAGAAATAGACAATGTCTACACAAGAGATATGGGGTAAGCCCTAAAATGCTGTAAAGTGGTTCAACAATGCGTTGAACATTTTTTATCTTTAGCTAGGAATTATAATTTGTTGACCTCACATCCCCAACACAACCAGTAAACTAAAGAAGAGAGCAAAAAAGACAGCAAAAACTAGGAAAACGTTGTAAATTTTTAGTACAGATTGTCAGAACATGAGAGAAACAATAAAACGAATCGTAGCGTATGCGATTTCAAAAGATTAACTTTAACATTTATCAACTTTCTTAAACGTGGCTGTGTGTGTAGGTAACAGATTTATGTTTTGTATTAAGAGTGCGATATGAAAAGAAACATACGACGAAGCTGGGGAAGGTCGAGAACGACTGAACAGACTGAAACAACATGTACATACATCAGATTTGTAACAAGAAACCAGAAAACGTATGTATAAGAAAATTTTCTCTAAATAAATTATCATTTTTTTCCCGCGTTCGAAATTCACACAATTATTTTAAATCGAAAGAGATTTGTTTTTTTTTTTTTTTTTTGCTGCTTACCTGTTTGCTGCTGCTCCACTGTGCCGTGACGTAGTTCGTCGTTGTTGTAATACTCGTTGTCTGTTTGTCGTTCTTTAAGCTTTAAGCTTTTTAGCGCGACAGCGCACAACGCGGAAGCGGATATATTGTCCAGATCCAGAATACGCGCCGTTGTTGTTGTTGTTCGTCTTTAGATTGTTGTTGTGGTTGTAGTTGCTATGATTATTGCGTTTCTTGCTCAGCGCTTTAACTACAACTGCAGGCACTACTACTACGTAACGTAACAAGCGTAGCGTGTACCGTCACGCAACGTAATGCATGCACTTTGTTGCTGCTGCTGCTGCTGCTGCTACTGATTTCCTGGTTCTGTTACGACGCGTTGTCCGCTGCTACTGCGCGACGCGTCAAGTGGCCATTGTGGAGTGGACTTTGAGAGCGATGCGGGCAGCGACGGCGACGATGACGGCGACTGCAGCGACCGGTCGTCTCGTTGTTCCTCTTGTTGTTGCTTTCTTAATCCTGTGCGCGCTGACCGCGTCGTCGTTGTTGTTGTTGCTGTTGTTCCGTTTTGCTTTAAATTTGTTTTGCGTGATTTCTCTTATTTGCCATTGCAAGCGAATGTCAGCGCCAAAGGAGAATGGCGCAAGCTGAAGGAAGCACACACACACACACACGGGCGCAACCAACAGCAGCCGCCACAAAGAGCTTAAAGTACTTCCGTCTGTTCCTGCCTTGCACACACACACACAGACAGAGACGTCAGCGGCGTATTACACACACACACACACAGACACACACAGCGAGAGCGCGTTGCACTTGTGTGTTGTGTTCTTGTTTCTTAGCTTTCGGCCCTTTTCACCCACGTTTCACTCTAAGTTATATGCGTTTTTATTTTTTTTTTGTTGCCTTCACAAGTAGAAGGCACACAACAACAGAAAAAAAAAATAATAATAATATCTGCTTCCTTTTTCCGCAGCCGCAGACACAGACACACACCGCCGCGTTTGCTTACACACTTTGCTTGTACTTGTGCTTGTTGTATTTCTCCGCTTTGCTTGTGTGTTTCGTTGCGCTCCGTTCGCCTTAATTTTTTGTTTATTTCGTATGTATTTTGAGAACGACCACAACAACGACACACGGCGTATACAGTTATTTAGCTATTCTATGCTTTGATTCTCGATTCTTGCTTCTCCGTGTCGGCGTCGGCGTCGGCGTCAGCGTCGGCAGATGCTGGTGCTGCTTCTTTTCCGTTTGTTTCTCTGTTATGTTTTGATTTTAAAAGCGATAAATTGCGCTCGTAAATTGTTGTTGTTGCTGTTGTATTCTTTTGTTTATGCTGCTAAGTGCGCGCGCAATGTAACGAGTATTTCTTTGTAGAATTCTTTTAATAATATTTTTGCACAATTACAATTTGGAATTAAATGTAATTATTGTACAACAAATTTTCAACTAGTTTTCTTTATTTTCCTTCTTTCCGCAGCGACACGTCCGCTCACCACGAAAGTTTCTTACGTTGTGACCGAAAACATGCGAGTAAGAAATAAACAAAGCAGACGACGATAACTGAGACACGACGAGCACCGTCGTCGTCGTCGAGTCGTCGGCCAGTGAGAGAGAGCATGCGCAGTGCCCGAGCACGAGAGCGTAGGAGAGAGCGCGTGAGTCTTATAACGCTTAAGAGTGCATAAGATGTGTGTGTGCGTGTGTGTGTGTGTGTGTGAGACGAGAGAGAGCGTAGTGCATAGTCTTGCTTGCTCTCGCTCTTGTGCTCTCTTGCACAGCCGATATTAAGAAAAATTGTAATTTATTATTTTATTGTGCTATTCTTATTCTTGCACATAATATTTCTTCCGAATATTTGCACGTTGTTTATTTCCTTTAACTCTGCGTGTGCGTGTGTGTGAAGTGCTTGGTATATTTTATATATTTTATGTGAGGTTATAAAACCCGAACTGATTTCTTAAATTATTTTCGTACATTTTCAGCAGGTGATCGAGGGGGAGATTTGCGGCTGCCAAAGATCGAGAATAGGCGAAAAATGATTTGCAACAAATTAATAAACGAAAGTTGAACTAAAACAAAGCTATTTATACAGACGTTTTGTATATGTATGTACATATGTGATAAACACACATTATATATTGTTTAGATTGGAAACTCGTAAAATGTTTCACGATCTGTTTATCTCCATGTGGGTGCCGCAGCGTAGGCTGCGCAGCCGATTGACTTGTTAATCAGCGATAGAGACGATCGCCTATCGATGAGCTAATGGTAAAAGATGCGCTTCGATTACGATAACTGCCATACAATATTATTGTTATTGTTATTGTTATTATTATTATTATTATTATCATTGTTTTTGTTATGGTCTAAACGGATGTGCCATGCTAGGGAAATTTACGAGTCTGTGGAACCAGTCGAGCAATCTTTAATTACCGACTCTCTCGACTTGGCGAGGTGCAGCGCGACATTTCCGCTTGGCGAGTCTTGGCAACTCTTTTTTTTGTTTTTTTCTTTTTCCTACATAAATTAACTGCGCGCTGCGGCGGCGGCAACACACACGAACTACTACTACTGAGAGCGCAAAGTAAAGGAGTAGGAAAGAGAGAGCGCGTGTAAGAGAGGGGGGCGCGCGACGACAGGTTGCCGTAAAGAGGCATAAGATGCGCTCAGTTGCGCTGCGCTGCTGCATCCGCTTGACGTTGTTTTTTTTTTTTCTTTCGATTTTGTTTTAGTTTGTTGTTGCTGTTGCTGTTGTTGTTGCTTTTTGTGTAAGTTCGTTAACCAGTTTCCCTAAACATCGTTGACATTTGAAGTCAAATGCCCATAAAAGCGACGGCGATCGCGACAACATCGTTTGCCCCCGCTCACCTTCCCGCGCTGCTGCGCAGTGCGCTCTCTTTGCCCCAAATTAGTAGTTGTAGTTGTCATGGTGCGTAGTCATAAGCAAAGAGAGAGGGTAAGAGAGAGCGTAGTGCAAGTAGGAGGGCAGCGAGAAGGATTGTCGCCGGTTCAGAGTTCAAATAGTCGTCCAATTGAGCCAATCAACATATTTTTTGCGATCAGCCACGAACTGCCCCATGCGCGCAGCGCAGCGTGGGCGTCGCGTGAGCGTGCGTGGGCGTGGCTGTCTTAGGTCGTAGGTGGCAGATGACGCAGCAGAACGGGCAGCAGATCGGGCAGCAGCAGCAGCGTTGAATTTCTTTAGAATTTCGCATGGCGCATATTTTTGCCAACGTGCAACCTGCCGCCGTCAATCTGTGCGCTGCGTCTGCGTGCCGCACGGTGGCGGCATGTGGCACGGCCCGTCGCAAGTTCGATGCCCAAGTGCAGATAATGCATTAAAATAGATTCTAACCCATACAATGTCCAGAGTGCGCGCGCGCCTACAAAGTACAAGCAGTGGAAGCTGTGAGCACGACTACTGCATACCCTGCAGTCAAATATTTTCTCAAATAACTTGCATGTTACTGTGCCGATTGTTTTGAAATTTTTAATATAGACGTATGTCTTATTGGGCGACCTATGTGATAAATCTTTATAGTTTAGCTTTAAGTAATAACACGAAATTTATGAAAGTTTTAAATACCCTAGTCTCGCCAAACGTATTCAGCAACAGCTGCTATAGTTCTTAAGATTCACAGGTTTACAAAAACCGAATAGTTTTTGCCAAAGGTTGAACTAACTTCAATATACCCGCTTACTTACGCTCTCACTGGGTATACGCACATCCCAGACACAAACCGATTGCGCTTCGATGAACGCCCTGTGAATCCCCTGGCCTATATATACACACACACACACACACATACAGACTATATCTACAAGTCGAGGCGCTATAAATAGTGTCGCCCGGCCCCGGCGAAAGTGCCGAGTATCCCGATGCGGAAGTCTTCCAGACGCCTCTACACTTTTTGGTCATTTGCCAATCGCGCAAATTATTAGCACTAAAATGAGTGAGGAGCGAGGGGGGGGGGAACGAAGCAAGACAAGTCTTAATAGTACAAGCACTTGAGTTCCCAGTTTGTCTGGAGTGGCTATCGATAGGAATGCAATCGAAATAGTTAGGGAGTGAGAGAGCAAGAGACAGAGACGAAGTCTAGTCCAAGAGAAATCTTATCCAGCGAATGCAATTAAAAAATATTGAATAATACGTAAAAATTAATTAAAAAGTATGAAGAACGAGGAAGATAAAGGGGTTTCTGAGGGATCAGCCATAGAAATCAACTACTTCCAGGCACGCTGCCCACATATGATTATAATAATTACAAAAAAGAAAATAATAATTACAGAACCTGCAGGAAAATCGTTCGTAATTAAGAACGAACAACTTACTCCCACTTCCATCCCGAGCAATCCGAACTGATTCAATAATATTAATTATGTTTGAACAAGTAAGAAAGCTACAGGCGTGTGTTCAACTGTTATATACCCGCTACCCAGCTCGTTCATCCATTTTTGTAATTCATTTTTTTCGTTTTACGGGAGCAGAAGGAGGCGTGGACAAAATGCAAAATTAACTTGATCAGCGTGTTATAATTACACATATTGTTACCAAATTTGGTAGTTCTAGCTCTTATAATAGCTGAGATCTAGGTGTTCATACGGACAGACGGACAGACGGACATGGCTATATCGACTCGGCTGTTGATCTGGAGCCAGAATATATACACTTTATGGGATCGGAGATGTCTCCTTCTGCCTGTTACATACATTTTCGGTTTGAACAAAGTTATAATACCCTTCTACTCAACGAGTAGCGGGTATAATTACATTACAAAATACCCTACGTATAAATTGCTTTATAATTAACTCAACTCATTCGGAACTCCCTCGGGATGAAGGGGCTGCAACAGAATTAGTCGGGGGATCAGCCACGACCGCCCCTAGCGACAGAAGCCGATGGAATTCCGTGCAGAACACGATGCTGCCCGCCCAGGAAACACACACAGAGAGAGAGAGAGAGAGAGGGAGGGAGAGAGAGAGGATATACGAAATGATATTCCAGTTTGCATTATGAACGCCTATTGCAGCATGAAATGCAATTAGATTGAAATCGGTTCAGCCGCAGGAGGGGTATGAGGATATTAAGTGCAGATCCTGGTTAGCCTAATTGTTGCACATTCCCCCCACGCACACACACCCAGACACACAGACACACACACGGACACGGCAACAATAACTAATTGTACGATTTTTGCCGCCAAAAGGATCTTTTTGACAGTTCAGCTCGGGATCAGCTCGAGGTGTGCGTGTGCGTGTGTGTGTGCAGGATACGATTGTACAATGTGCAGCCAGACAGACGAGTCAGGCTCAAACAAGGAAAGAAGAAACCGTGGGAAACCTCAGTCACAGCCAGGAGCAACCTGTGTGAAGGGCGCGCACTCAAGCGACAAACAAAAGGCAAAACCGATCGAATCGCCTACAAATCGATCGCTCGCTCTCTCGCTCAGGTCGAGAATTTGAGATTTCTTCGTGTTCTAATTTAGCGCCCGAAAAACGACAACAACAACGAGAAGGAGAAGGAGAAAGAGAAGGAGACGACAACGAAAGGACGCAGCGAAGCGGAACCTAAAAAGCCGCCTGCACTTAGGGGTTGCAAAGGCGTAGATCGTTGTCGGAAGATCGAAGATCGAGCGAGCTGAGCTGAGCTGTGCTACGCAGTGGAAGCCGTGCACTGCCAGCGAGCCGAGCAAGTGCGAGCAGGTTGCATGCCACAGGCGCGACAGTTGCGGTACGACAAGAGAGGGGGAAGCATAAAGAGCCTGGAGGGGGCAGGGCGGGGAGTACATTAAAATACCGGTGAAAGGTTTCATATTACAACGCTGCACGTGTGTGTGTGCGTGTGTGTGTGTGTGCGTCTGCATTGTGCAACTGAGATTCGATATGAGAGCGAGGCAAAGCGTACAGTGGCAGGAATTGAAGAATTTGTAAGGAAATTAATGATAAATATGAATACATTTTGTGGGATAAGAAGAAAATTGAAGAGATTTTTATACCATTGCAGATGGCCAGAAGTTTGCAACGCACCTTAGGAGACATCTCCGACCCTAGGGGAGTCGAACTGGCCGTGTCCGTCTGTCTGTCCGTCTGTCGGTGCAACGCAAACTAGTCCCTCAGTTTTAGAGCTTTCTTTATGAAACTTGGCAAACATGCTTCTTATTGCTGCACGCTGTCAGTAAGTCGGAATGAGCCGAATCGGAGCGATATATCGTATAGCTACCATAGAACCTATCGGTCGAATTTTGTTATTTTTTAAGATATCACTGTGAAACTTTCACGATATATGTCTTAGTATGCCCTATAAAGGCTGTCAAAGTTTGATCGAAATTGAACCGATATATCGTATAGCTGCCATAGAACCTATCGGTCGAATTTTGTTATTTTTTAAGATATCGCTGTGAAACTTTCCCGATATATGTCTAAGTATGCCCTTTAAAGGCTGTCAAAATTTGAACGAACTTAGACCGATATATCGTATAGCTGCTATTGAATCTATCGGTCGAATTTTGTTATTTTTTAAGATATCGCTGTGAAACTTTCCCGATATATGTCTAAGTATGCCCTTTAAAGGCTGTTAAAATTTAAACGTAATTAGACCGATATATCGTATAGCTGCCATAGAACCTATCGGCCGACTTTAGTCATTTTTCAAGATATCGCTGTGAAACTTTTCCGATATATGTCTAAGTATGTCCTTAAAAGGCTGTGAAAATTTGATCGAAATTAGACCGATATATCTTATAGCTGCCATAGAACCTATCGGTCGACTTAGTCATTTTCAAGATATCGCTAATTTTCCATATATTTAATCTTCCAAAAGGCTGAAAATTTGATCGATATTAGACCGATATATCGTATAGCTGCCATAGAACCTATCGGCCGACTTTAATCATTTTTTAAGATATCGCTGTGAAACTTTCCCGATATATGTCTAAGTATGCCCTTAAAAGGCTGTCAAAATTTGATCGAAATTAGACCGATATATCGTATAGCTGCCATAGAACCTATCGGCCGACTTTAGTCATTTTTCAAGATATCGCTGTGAAACTTTTCCGATATATGTCTAAGTATGTCCTTAAAAGGCTGTGAAAATTTGATCGAAATTAGACCGATATATCGTATAGCTGCCATAGAACCTATCGGTCGACTTTAGTCATTTTTCAAGATATCGCGCGAAACTTTTCCGATATATGTTAAGTCCTTAAAAGGCTGTAAAATTGATCGAAATTAACCGATATATCGTATACGCCATAGAACCTATCGGGTGACTTTTGTTATTTTTCAAGATATCGCTGTGAAACTTTCGTGATATATGTTTAAGTATGTCCTTAAAAGGCTGTCAAAGTTTGAACGTAATTAGACCGATATATCGTATAGCTGCCATAGAACCTATCGCCCGACTTTAGTCATTTTTCAAGATATCGCTGTGAAACTTTCGTGATATATATCTAAGTATGTCCATTAAATGCTATGCAAGTCTTATTAAAATCGAAATTTGATTTCAGTTTTCGTGCTCTGCATACCACTGTGCAGGCGATCGCCGCGCTCCTCGAGGGCAGGATAAACAGAGTGTGCGTCCCTCGTGTGCAATGCGGTGCGCCGTGTCTCTGCTGTGGCTTCATGCAACGTGTGGAATGTGAAATTTTATCAATTAAATATCAACGAACAGGCAGGTCGTGCAGGAAAGAAAGAGAGAGAGAGGCGGAGATGATCGCATCTGTGAACGCAGTCGATGCCGCTCGAGGTTAAGTCGTAGATCGACACACACACTGAGATCACTGAGACTGGAACATGCAACAAATAGTGGCAGCTTGGAAAATGTGCGCCACATCCGCTCCGAAGGCTCTCGACAAGCAGATCGCCGTCTCGATCTGCCTTCTTCTACTCCATCTTTCTCTCTCTCCCAGTCTTCGCATCTCGATCTTTGTCTTCGCCTCGCTGTCGATCTTTGCCATTGGCTGCTTTTCCTGGAAAACGTTTAAAACCAGAACAACAGCCCAGATAAAAGATGACGAGCCCGAAGATTGAACGTTTTGAAGCGTGGAAATAGACAGAGAAAGAGCAAGAGCAAGAGAGAGAGAGAGAGAGAGAGAGAGAGGGTAACGGGAACAGGACAAGTGAGTCGACTGTGCCATGGCGCACTTGAAAATGAAAATGCTGTGTAATTAATTACGCCATGGGATGCGGCTCGAGAGAGACGAAAGATCGCGTAGAAAGGGGACGGAAAGAGGGAACTGGGAGTGGCAGAGGCGGCAGCGGTTCAGCTTCTTTTAGCCTGGGAAAACGGCAACGGCTGCGCTGCGTCTTAAGTGTGTTTCCAGCCGAGCGTTGAAAGGAAGTTATCCTCGTCCGAGGTTAGTCAAGTGACAAAAGGAAATGCCATGAAAAATGCGCATAAAACTCGACTTTTTACGACTCGAACTTCACGTATTATGTCTATGTCTGCCTGTGTTTTTCTTTATCGGTGTTTGCTTTCTGATCGAAATTTCACACAACAGCTGTGGGATACTTCTTGCAAGAATTACGCATTTACACTTATGTTAAATCGATCTAGTAATTTAGTTGTTACAGATCGAAGGATCAAGCGGAAGATGATCTTATCTGGAGACAAGAGATCGCCTTTCATTTCCTCTTTCACACGCAAAGATCGCTTGATTTAAATCAAACATATATTCAATAAGATCAGTATGGTCTCCTCTCTATAAAAGCGCCTATCCTAAGTAAGCCAGGATCACTCGATCCAAAGATAAAGTTTTTTAATCTTTACTGATTGCTTAACTGATCTTGAACTGTTGTTTCAAAGCAGGAATACCTTATCCTTACTGATCTTAAGGCCCCCAAGAACTGATCTTCTATTCAACAGATCCCCCAGATCGCTAAGCTCAAGAAGATCACGATCCATAGATTTAAGTAAGAAGAATTCCAAGTGATTTTACTCTCCCCAAAGTGATCTTTTATGAAACAGTTGAAGTGAACTGTACTGATCTTTTAGGGATCAATTCCTTGTAGCACCCGCCCCATTCCAAACGAATCACGATCACTTTTTAAATCCGATCGCCTTAATTTATCTTGGACAAATTGAAACAACTCTTTTGACTTCTCAACAGATTTAAGGTCGCATATTTTCTCACAGAGATCACGAACTCAGTTGCTCTAAAGATCCCCCCCAATACCCTCTTGCAGTCAGTCTCTCTCTCTCACTCCCATCCGGTGCTGTCAACCCCCGAAAATACCGTTCAATAAATTAATGAGGAAGCATTAAAGGCTCTCACCTGAGACACACCATATGCACTCGAACGGATCAGTTACACGATCAGTCGCCCACACAACGACGGTGGGAGTGAGAAAGAGCAGCAGAGGGACAGAGAGAGAGGGAGTGGGAGACATGCATAATCCGAGGCCGAGCTTTTGGTTATTAACTTTCAAGCGAGTCGCTCATAACAGTTATAAATTGATCGAGGCTGATTATATAACTTCCTCGAGCGCACAACAAACACACTACAGACAGCCTCGCGAGTGGCAAGACCCAGTCGCCGGCTACCCCACAGACCTCTCTCCTGCCCCCTTACCCCCCCCCACGCCCCTCATCCCGGGGGAGTTGAGCTTAAAAAGTGTTACAAACACGCTACCGTCTAATGACTACGCCAGACGATGGCTTTGGCTACCCGAAACCGAAGCCAGCCAAAGACGAAGATGGAGATAGAGAGATGAAGAGATGGAGACAAAGCCAAAGACATCGACACCAGCAACAGCGGCAGCTAAAACAACTTCGTCGACACCCACTGCCTTACATTCATAATCTATTAAAAGAGCGAGCGAGATAGCACAAGAGGGAGAGCGAGCAGCAGAGCGAGAGGGAGATCCCACAGCATCCGGAATTGTAATGCCAAAAAAAAAAAGAGCGAAGAAAAGCGCGCTGCGAAAGAAGACCAGAAGAATTCAGGTTTGCAATGCGGTAATGCACAACGCGGGCTGCGCAGCTGCCCCTCTGATCTTGCTTCGCCTGCGTCGCTGCTTGCCCGCTCACCTGGCGCTTGTCTCGCGGTCGCCAACCTGTTGCCAGTGACGTACTTGGCAAGGGGGATGCTGCACTAATGCGGAGTAATGGATGAAACTTCTAAGCTTACATTCAGTCTAATGTGATAGGGTAATCCCTCCCTTAGTAATCCTAGTTCTGCAAACTTTTGAAGGGGTTTCCCCTTATGGTTCCCCCTTATGGTTCCCCCTTATGGTTCCCCCTTATGGTTCCCCCTTATGGTTCCCCCTTATGGTTCCCCCTTATGGTTCCCCCTTATGGTTCCCTTTTATGGTTCCCCCTTATGGTTCCCCCTCAGAAATGTTCTTGCAATATATTTGACTTTAAAGGGGATCCCCCTTACAATTTTCTAGAAACTTCTCTACGCCCCTGCCTGAAGCGACTACCGTCTTGTACAGTGGGTCGAACGTTGCGTCGCGTCGCGCATGCGCCATAAAAGGCGGCGCAGCGGCAGGGGGCTGAGACAGGAGCTGAGGCGGAGGCAGAGCAGCTACTGTGCCAGTGTTCCAGATTTCGCATACGGAAATCTGTGCAGCGTGCCAATGCAGCGCGAGTCATCCAGTGTGTCGGTTGGGCCGATGACAGGTGGAGTCCGGTTCGCTTTGCTTTGCTTTGGCTTGGTTTCTCACCAATTGACTGACCTGCCGCTCCCCTGTCCCCGCTCCTCATCCTCCCTCTGCTCTCTCTCTCTCTCTGTTGCAGTGTTTCCTGCTTTTGGTTCGCATGTTTGCGGTTCTCGACGCAGCGACGCAACTTTCACCTTTCACGTAATCCCGCGGACTCAGCTCCGGGCGGGAGATTCGTTTATTGTTTTGCCATTTGGCAATTGCAAAAGGCCTAAAGCAGAGGAGGAGGAGGAGGACGACGACGACGATGGGAACGAGCATGAGGATGATGATGATGAGTAGTGGACGGCACTGTTTATGGTCTAACGTCTAGCGGTACTTTGGCCGATTCAAGCATTTCCAACGGTTTTGATTGAAGTTGCGTTCTACGAAGCCGCAGTCGCAGTCGCAGTCGCAGTCGATGCCTGGAGCCAAAAGATTGGGCCAAATTACACACACACAACGCACTCGAGCTGCGTCTTCGCGCCCAAAGAATTTCTGTAGACGCATTCACATTATTCTTAATGACCAAACGAATCAGTTGGAAGCTGTGCGAGCAGGGAAGTCCAGGGGGAAGGGGAGGCAAATTACACGAAAATCTTTGGGATTTCCACTAATTACATATGGGATGGAGCGTTCTTTTAAGCTTGGTTGCGTTTAAGGAGCATAAAGGTGTGAAGAGTTAGTGAGATAAGAGAGGGAGAGAGACAGAGAGAGAGAGAAAACTAGTTTAAAAAGTTGAAGGCTGATAGATAGTTGAGGAAAGGAACTAGTTCGCTTAGTTTTTGATGTATTTGGTCAAAGTGGACTGAAACCAATTGAAAACTTAGGATTTGGTTTTTTATTGTTTATCCAGTAACTATCTGAATAAAATTCTATAATGATACAAGACACATTGCTCATAGTTAGCATAAAAACCCGGTCGAAATAGATAACAACAAGAAAGAAAGGCAACCTTCGACTTGCGGAAGGTTTTATACCATTGCAGTTACTCCACATATTAAATCGGCCGATAGGTTCTAGGGCAGCTATACGATACATCAGTCAGATTTCGATCAAACTTTGGAAGCCTTTAAAGGACAACTTAGACATATATAAGGAAAGTTTAGCAGCGATATCTTGAAAAATGACTAAAGTCGACCGATAGGTTCTATGGCAGCTATACGATATATCGGTATAATTTCGATCAAATTTTCACAGCCTTTTAAGGACATATTTAGACATATATCGGAAAAGTTTCGCAGCGATATCTTGAAAAATGACTAAAGTCGGCCGATAGGTTCTATGGCAGCTATACGATATATCGGTCTAATTTCGATCAAATTTTCACAGCCTTTTAAGGACATACTTAGACATATATCGGAAAAGTTTCGCAGCGATATCTTGAAAAATGACTAAAGTCGGCCGATAGGTTCTATGGCAGCTATACGATATATCGGTCTAATTTCGATCAAATTTTCACAGCCTTTTAAGGACATACTTAGACATATATCGGAAAAGTTTCGCAGCGATATCTTGAAAAATGACTAAAGTCGGCCGATAGGTTCTATGGCAGCTATACGATATATCGGTCTAATTTCGTTCAAACTTTGACAGCCTTTTAAGGACATACTAAGACATATATCGGAAAAGTTTCGCAGCGATATCTTGAAAAATGACTAAAGTCGACCGATAGGTTCTATGGCAGCTATACGATATATCGGTCTAATTTCGATCAAATTTTCACAGCCTTTAAAGGGCATACTTAGACATATATCGGAAAATTTTCATAGCGATATCTTAAAAAATAACAGAATTCGACCGATAGGTTCTATGGCAACTATACGATATATCGCTCCGATGCGGCTCGTTCCGACTTATTTACAGCGTGCAGCAATAAGAAACATGTATACCAAGTTTCACCAAGATAGCTCTAAAACTGAGGGATTAGTTTGTGTTGCACCGACAGACGGACAGACTGACGGACATGGCCAGTTCGACTTCCCTATTGATGCTGATATATGCTTTATAGGGTCGGAGATGTCTTCTGAGGTGCGCCGCAAACTTCTGGCCAAAATGAATATACCAACTGCAATGGTATAACCAGTCGAAATAGATAAAAAATACCAAATTGAAAATGAAAATACTTTTTCTTTTTTTAGTATACTCTGAAAATGTATCAAATTTCAACCTTAACACGCTTACCCCAAGTTCTAATCATGTAATACAAATATGTTATGCAAAATAGTTTCAAATAACCCCCCCGCAAAGACTTTATGAACTGCTCAAGCAGTGTAGAATCCTTTAGCTCGCTCCGCACATTCCTTAGATTCGACAAGGCACAAGTCCCTGTCATAAATATCTAAAACATCTGCGAAAGCATTCTCTAAACCGTTAGGAAATGGATACCCTTTCTTACTCTCCTTCTCGCTCTACGCCCCTGCCTAGTCCGTGCCTTAAGACTTTCCGTTATAAAGTTTGCTCATATCGCTGTGCAGGCTACATAAATGTTTTTGCTACCAAGATGCGGAAATAGTGCAAGGATAACTGAGTGTGCAAGCGAGAGAGAGAGAGTGCGAAAGAGAGAGAGAGAGAGGGCTGGCGTATTGAAAATTAACTTTGCATGGAATTTAATTTACGTTCACGACGATGATTTCCTGGCATAGCAACCGGAGCCGTAGCAGCTTCCGTCATTTCCTCGATGCAAAGGCAAAGCCAAAGGCAGCAGCCAAGCCAGCCAGGCCCAGGCGCAGGCCCGCCCACTTGGCCTGCTCGGCACTTCCTGCAGGATGTGAAGACGTCATAGTCGTTGTTGTAGTCAGGCGGAGTCCTGTCGAGCGACGGCTTCAGTTGTTTACCCACTTTAATCAGCGCTGCCTGCCAGCGCCCTGCGGCAGTTCCTGCCAGTCCCAGTTCGCCCCCCCTCGCTGCTCTTCGCCTTGCCTGCCTGCCGCTTCCTTGCAAATGCTGCAGCTTCCGTTTCCGGGATATAATGTTCATATTTTCGAGGACATTTACAGGAAATAAAGTACGTCGCCCTCGCTGCCATTCACTGTGTGTGCGCGCGCGCGCGTGTGTGTGTGTGTGTGTGTGTCTGTGGGGGATAACATGGCTGAGCCACCCAGCTCCAACCTCCCAGCGAGCATCGCATCGCATCGCTCCCACTTCCGCAGCAGCGGCAACTTTGCCGTGTGCGCTCGCTCGCTCGCCATTCATGCCGGCCCAGTTGAAAGCTCCGACTGTCTGTCAGTCAGCAGCTGCACCTGCCCCCCCCCCCCCCCCTACGGCTCTTTCGGCACCTTTGTGCAGGGTTGCCGCCTCCCCCGCCACGCCAGCCTTACTGCCTGCTTCCGCAGTGGCAGCAACAGCAGCAGCAGGATGCCCGACTGCAGAGTACGTTTTGAATTTTGTCGCACTTCCTGTTACGGGATAGCACAGCCATAGCCGTAGAGTGGGCCATGCACGGAAGGGGGGAGGCGCAAGGGGCAGGGACGGGTAAAAAGGGTGTGCGCACGGCTAGCCCAGTGGGAAGCGACTCTAGGGTGAATCAGCATGAAAATTCACTGGGTTTTGGCATGGTTAACTGGCAAGTCAGTTCGGAACTACTGGTTCCAGTTCCATGTTCAGTTCCAGTTCCAGTTTGATTCAGTATTCGATTCTAGGTTCTCTGGTTCCGGCTCTAGTCTACAACTGGTTCCATGTTAACTTGTAGCACTTGATTTCACTCTGCCTACAATTGAACTGGTTCCAGTACCAGTTCCGTTTCTGATATCTGTTTCAGATTTAGTTGAATCTGCGTGAAAGACATGAAAATTCACTGGGTTTTGGCAAGGTTAACTGGCAAGTCAGTTCGGAACTACTGGTTCCAGTTCCATGTTCACTTCCAGTTTGATTCAGTGTTCGATTCTTGGTTCACGCACACTGCTATCGTCTCTGGTTCCGGCTCTAGTCTACAACTGGTTCCATGTTAACTTGTTGCACTTGATTTCACTCTGGCTACAATTGAACTGGTTCCAGTACCAGTTCCGTTTCTGATATCTGTTTCAGATTTAGTTGAAACTGCGTGAAAGACATGAAAATTCACTGGGTTTTGGCAAGGTTAACTGGCAAGTCAGTTCGGAACTACTGGTTCCAGTTCCATGTTCAGTTCCAGTTCCAGTTTGATTCAGTGTTCGATTCTCGGTTCACGCACACTGCTATCGTCTCTGGTTCCGACTCTAGTCTACAACTGGTTCGATATTAAGTTGTTGCACTTGATTTCGTTCTACCTACAATTGAACTGGTTCCAGTACCAGTTCCGTTTTGTCATTTCTGTTACAAATTTAGTTTCAATTCGATGCGGCCAAAATTCTGTTAAAACTTTTCAATTTCATTCCGATTCCAGTTCATTTTCACGTTCCGCTTTTAGTTCCGGTTGCTTTATAACGAAACCAAACATCCACTGCCAACTGCAAGCAGAGTGTCCCACTGTGTCATCAGCAGCCACAGTGAGATCTGCGTGCTCTTCCGCTTTTTGCGCTGTCATCAGGAACGTAATTTCCGCCAAGCCAGAGTCAGAGCCAGAGCCGGAGCCCGAGTCCGGCGCTGTCGCTTTGTGTCTGCACTGCGCTGCGCCCGCAGCCAGTTGGATGGGCCGATACCAAAAAGGATTAAGCGATTGCAGAGGAGGCAGTGACAGAAAGAGAGAGAGAGGAAGACAGAGCGAGTGTTACTGAAACGCCAGCTGAACTGGGCAGGGCAGGGCAGGGCAGGGCATGCCAGGGTTCAATTTGATCAAGTGGCGGGCATATCAAATGGCAAGTGGCAACTGGCAACTGGCCAAGAGGCAAATGGACACGATTGGCCACAGTGCGGGGGCAACAAGTGATCCGCAGACAGGTTCGATACCTGACGACGCCGCCGCCGATGCCGATGCCGACGTCGGCGACAGTTCATCAAATTCTCATGTGACCAAAGGCAAAGCCCAAAAGGTGCTCGCCCGTTTCCAGCGAAATACGATATGCGGCTCACATATTTAATGACTTCTTGCATTTTACATAACACTCGATTCGATGAACTCCTGCTTCTCCCCATTCCCCGTTCCCTCTTCCCCGTCGTCCTAGGGATCGCCCAGTCTCAGGCACTTGTTGCATTCTAGGGCTTGGCTCGGAAATTCCCATTCCCGATCGCAGCGACCCTTGCGCCGTGCGTGCGTGTTGGAACGCCGGACAATGGAAGTGCCACTGCTGGAGTGGGTGCCCCCCCCTCTCTCTCTCTCTCTATCTCTCTCTCTCTCTCTCTGCATTTGTATGCAGCGCTGCGGATGCGCCGGCCAAAGCGTTTATTTCTTCATTTGACGCAAATGATGTTCGACACAAGGTTGGAATGCAGCAAACCGCTAACTAAGCAGCCCAAAAGAACCCCAAGCCGAACCCAAACTGAAACCCCCGTAGCCGTAGCCGAAGCCGAACCCAATCCAGCTGCCTTTTCCATCCCGACCGTGTCCCAATGCCGAATCGGTTTGAGGTTTAAGCCGAAACTGAAACCGTAGTTAGGGCACAATCAGAGTTTTCTGACCGCAAGCGAAAGGGAACAACAACGACAACAACGGCAACAAGTGACTGCATGCACTGCGAGAAAGTTCTTAGGGATTATTATAGATAAAAGCGACGATATTTGAAATTTTTGAATATGGCTGCCTGCATAATTCATTTAGCTAGCTATATGCCAAATTTCATAGCTAAAGCTTAACTTTTAGCAGAGATCTGCAGTTAAATGTAAAATGAAAATAGAATCAAGTCAAGTTATATCAAATTTCAATACTATAGTGAAGTAACAGCAGAGATTTGCGATAAAATATATAATTATTTTAAGAGTTTGAGGCACATAGCTATAAAGCAGTTTGTATTTCAGATTTGATACCTATAGATTTACTTTAGCCAGAGATCTAGGTTAATACAAATGGATTTTCGAAATTCTTATTTAAAAAGCAAACCATATACCAAATTTAAAAGCTCTAGCTTTACTATTAGCAGAGATCTGCAATTAATTTTAAAGTCATTTTAGAATTTCTTCTTCTTCTAACAAATTGCTCAGCTGTAGCTTCCTGACTTTCAGATTTATATAGAATTTATACCGTTTTTATAATCAGAGTTCTCTATAAAAAATGAAATAATTCTAGAATTTCCCAAACGAAGTATTATAATCAATCTCACTATGTCAATCCTTTACCACAAGGTTTGGTAAAGGATCACTAGCCGAGTCGATTGAGCCATGTCTGTCCGTCTGTCCGTCTGTATGAACGCCTATATCTCAGAAACTAAAGTAGCTAGAGTCATCAAATTTGGTGACAATTTGGGCCACGCCTACTTCCGCCCCCGCAAATCGATAAACCCAATAACAAGCGCAATTATAAAGCTACAGTATTCAGTTTTGGTGTGCATGATAACTTTGACCACCCAAATGATCGCTGAAAATTAAGTTCCGATCGGATAATGAACATAAAAGTTATTCAACGTTTATATAGATTTGCATTTATAGATTTATGTTTTATGTGAATCTTTTAAATTTTCTCTCAGTGCACAATTCTTGTTATTTGAAACCCGGATTTAAACAGAACATGAAAAGAAAGAAGAACTCGCCACAAATTACTTTTACCGATCACAAAACACAATACAACTCCACAACAACAGCAACAGCGACGCCAACGCCGCCGCCGCTGCCAACGACAATGACGAAGTTGATGACAGTCGCGCTGGACGATCGGACAGCTGCAGGAGAAGGGGGGGAGAAAGGGGGGCGAGCAGCAGGAGGAGAAAGAGACTCCAACTGAATACAAATGCACAAATTAAGGCACAAGCAAACAAATTTCCTATGTACGCGCTGCACTTGCCCACTGAGAGAGGTTGGGCATGCTTCCCATGAGAGATTACCATACTCGAGTGCGCCATGCCCACATCCACATCCACATCCACTTGGACACACATCCACATATCCATCCGCACGTAGTGTGCATGCAAAACGGAATTCTTAAAGAAATTGACATTTTTTGAAAGGCCGCCGCCGCAGCCGGACGAACTCGCAATGTTTATCGTTCGCATCGAGTTTCGAGATTGATATTATGCGGAATTCCGAAAATAAGCAAGGTTTCCAAGCGTTGATAAGAAGTGCGGATAGTTTCAATTGCTTTCTATATAGAATTGTAGAGATATCTATGGATAAAGTTAGCTGAACTTTGGCAACAAAGGGATGCCTATTGATTAAACTTAGTGTAGGAGAATGACAGATCACCTAGATAGATTAGCCTCAAACTTGGTATACAGCAAGTAAGAACGGCTACAGTCAAGTGTTGACTTTATAAGAGTTAAGGTTTTGAGTAACTTCAATTCATTATCCGATCGGAACCAAATTCAGCGATCGTTTGGGTGGTCGAAGTTATCATACACACCAAAACTAAATACTGTAGCTTTATAATTGCGCTTGCTATTCGGTTTATCAGTTTGCGGGGGCGGAAGTAGGCGTGGCCCAAATTGTCACCAAATTTGGTGGCTCTAGCTACTTTAGTTTCTGAGATATAGGCGTTCATACAGACGGACAGACAGAAATACGAACAGAAGGACAAACAGACATGGCTCAATCGACTCGGCTAGTGATACTGAACAAGAATATATACACTTTATGGGGTCGCAGATGCCTTCTTCTACCTGTTACGCACATTTCGACAAACACAATGGTCAATTTTTTTTCTTATAAGATAAAATAGCTCCAAATGGTATATATAGCCAAATTGCTTAAGATTTCTTAGCATAGATAGAGATTTTCTGCTAAAGAACTTGATTTAACATCAGCCAAATGCAGCTTAGTTAGTATTCCAGCATGGTATATATGAGAAGATCATAAACAGCTGATCTTATATGATATATATATGAGAGAGTATATACGAGAAGATCACAAACAGCTGATCTTATATGATATATATATGAGAGAGTATATACGAGAAGATCATAAGCAGCTGATCTTATATGATATATATATGAGAGAGTATATACGAGAAGATCACAAACAGCTGATCTTAGTAAATGATCTATAGAGTTTCCCAGTAAATTTAGTATACTACGTATAAATCTGAAGATCCTGATGAGTAAGTTAATCAGTCATCAACTTTAAACCATATCGTAAAGCTTTTATTTGCCTAAATATTTACAAAGCAGCAAAAATATTATAAAAACTCATCTTTCTCTTTAGGTTTTGTCACTCAATAAAATCGGTACTTCAGTTATATATATAAAAGTTATAATCGGTTTATATTGCATAATGTTAACTACAAGTAACAAAACGGTTAATTCTTTAATTAATTGAACAGTTTTCAGTGTTGTTGTTGCTGTTTTTGTTGTTCATCAAGCTTGTCAGGGTTAAACTTGCGCCGGCTTAGGGCAGTATCAAGATCGAGTGTGTGTTTTGGTGCCTGCGATTATACTTGGCACAGTCAAGGTGTATGTGTGTGTGTGTGTAAGCCTAACTGTACTACATATGTAACTATGCTAGATTACAAATACATTACGTATGTATGTGCACTTAACTTGGCGCTAACAAATCGCTAAACAATTCACAATCACTGCAAAAGTATCTCAGCTTAGCCTAGTACGTAATAAGTATGATATATATCCTAAAGATATACACAATATAGAAAAAAATATATATGTATGTATGTATAGTCATCGATGCGCATGGTTTGGAAGCTTATCAAATGCCTTATGCCAACTGGCTACATGTCTGCCTTAATATGTATGTACACAAGTCTAGGCTAGATCCTTGCCGTTCCTGCCGGGCATCAGAGCAAAAGCAGACGATCGCTGAGCGTGCCGGCGGCCAGCGTGGCCATATCTCAGAGACCCGTATGACTTGTCTGCAGCTGCTCAATGGAAATCGATAGCTGTTCCAGGCGCTGCATCAACTGCAGCATATTCTCTTGCGCTCGATTCGTATTGAACTCGTTGCCATGCTCCAATGAATCCTCCTCGGCGGCGGCCAGCTCGAAATGCAATTTAGCCAGGCTCTCCTGCTGTTCGCGTATCTTGGTCATCTGATCCATGGTGCAGCCAGAGCCTGGTAGGGGAAGAGTTAATAATCATACAACTCATTTCCTTTGCTTCTACTTACCAAACGCCTTCAGCTTGCCGGAGTGGAAGTCGTCGAGCAGGCCAAGCAACGCACGTTCCATATGCTTCACATCGGGCACTTCGGAGACAAAAGAATGATGCTTAATCGGACGATCGTCGAACTTGTCGCTGTGAACGACGCTGGCATTGGTCATGGCGGGCAGCGTCAGTGGCGGCGGCAGTGGCAGATTCGGATGCGGCTTGCGGCGTTGCGAGCGCGGCGTATTTGTTGTGCTATTGTTATTGTTATTGTTTATGTTGTTGCTGTTGTTGTTATTCGATTTTGTGCTATCGTTGTTGTTGTTGTTGTTGGTGGTGGGATCTGGGGAGAGCCACTCGCTGCTCACTAGGGTTATGCTATTCAAGCTGTGCTCACTGTGCGTTGCCTCCAGCTGATTGCCCTCTGTGCCCTCAATCAAGCCAAGGGATTACAGTGGGTGAAATCATGAAAATAAAATGGGAAAATAAAGACAAAAGAAAATGAAGGAAAATTATAAATAATAAATTATAATAAAAATAAAGCTATAATTACACTACGTAAATTTGAAACAATTATAAGTTGTAAATTAAAACAAAGGCAAGAAAATTGTGTAAGCTATAAATAAATGTATGCTTTGTGCACTATAGAAAACTGATGACTACACTGTGTAATCTTGCATATACTTATAGCTGATATAGACTATCATACCTAGCCAACCCGAAATTAATAACTGCTAATAGTGTAAATAATAGCAATAATAACTCAAGCTGCGCACAAATTAAACACAAAACACTTGGGAAAACAAATCGCAACTGGCGCCACACAGCGCGAAAGAGAGCGAGAGAGAGAGAGCCGCATGACCAAACGGCGAAAATCCCACGGGCTCACCCATTATAGCTGGGCGTGCCGGGCGCCAGCCTGTCGTATGGCTTATAGTTTCAATTATTGAAATTATAACAACTTTATGGCAACTAAGTGTGTGTGTGTGTGTGCGTGTGTGTGCGAGTTTTGTAAGCAACATATGGCCAGAAGTGCGTCATACACGTTGCCAACGCCGTCGTCGCTGCTGACGCTGCCGTCGCAGACAGTGGGAGACCATCCTTGCAACGCGCCACGCGTTCACAGCAATAAACAAATTTGAACCCGTTCGGAAAATTTACCTTTTAGCAATTTGCGTGGACGCGTCTTGAACTCGAAACGCTCATCGCCCGCACCGGCTGAGGTCGAGGCACTGCTGCCTTGGGCGTGTGGGCGTGGTCGTCGCTCGTTGACATACTGCAGCGTTGTCTTTGCCGATGGTCCCTGACCCTGGCCCTGTCCCTGTGCCTGACCCTTCTCGGAAATGGTGCGCTCTATGGAACAGGAGGCCGAATTGCGACTACGTGTAGTTTCGCCACTGGATATGCCCTTGATCTGTGCGGTAGGAAGTAGATAACAATAATATATATATATTAATAATTTGCAGCTGCAGTTGTTGGCGCTGCGTGGGGCGTGTACTCTACATTAATCTTGGGCACAGCGACGGGCGTGGCAGGTGTTTGGGCTGATTTCGCTTCCTCCTCGGTCTCCACATCGTTTGGCACAAGTTTCTGGCGTTCAACAACTTCATCATTTGGCTCCATTTCTTTGTTAGTTTTTATTTTTTGTGTATTTTAATGTGTTTTTTTTTGTTTTTTATTTTGCTGGCCGAAGTTCGCTTTGTGTGCGTTTTTGACCATTCGCCGTGTTACGTGTACACGCCAATCAGCTGTTATGCAGCAGCAGCAGCAGCAGTTCAGCAACTCTGAGCTAAGTGGCAACGCTGGCGCACAGGGTGATTGCAACGGCCGCACAAATTAAAATCAATTTCAACTTTCAGTTACGTTTATTTGCAATAGCTATTTGAGTAAACACAATTAACTATTTTTTTTTTAAATATATTATGCACATGCTTATGCCTTCTTCTTGGTAAAGCCCATTGTGTAGATCATGTGAACGATGCTCACCAGACCGAGGCCGCACAGACCCACCGTAATGCCAAATAGCACCTTATCAGCGGGTCCGCCCTTCAGAAAAACGGGCAGGTCGTTGGCAGCCTGGAAAAGAAGGCACCAAAAAGGAGTAGAAAATGGAAAAAAAAGAGTACGAAATATTTGGTAACCCACCTGGAAAGTCTTCATTTTGCTGGACAAGCCCTCGGGTAACGCCATATCTGCACTCTGAGTTTATTATGTAATTGCTGCAGGCAAAAAGGGCAGTTAGAAATGTTTGTATATTTTCTAACAAGCAAAGCTTGTTTCAGTTCTATACTTGAGTATTGAATTTATACAATTTTTAAATAGTTAGTAATGTTTTGGTTACTCACTTTGCAACTCAAAATTGTCTTTTGCAACTGCAACACGCCTGCCTGCAACTGTTTTGCAAATGCTAAAAACGTCTAAAAATAGCAAGTGTTCAAAAACTGCAGTGGCTGCCAGTGTTGCCGTGCTGCCGTGCCGCTGCCAGGCTTATTGCAATTGTTTGCCAAATTCAAATTAGGCGGCACAACGCGGCGTGAACGACCGAGGGACGTTGTGAACGTCCGATTTTCGATTTGTACGTGTTCCGTTCGCGCTATTTTGGCTTTTTGTGAATTTTTCAGCAGGCGCACAGCAAAAGCAGCCGAGTAAAAAGCGTAAAACGTTTTCGTTGCCGGCGCAAGGCGGCGTGTTCAGTGTGTGCAACAGGGACAGCTACAGCAACGACCAAATGCCGGCACAGCTGTTGTCTCGCTTGCGCACACTCCGAAACACAAAGAGCGCAACATTGCGGCGTCGACTGTTGCGAGATTTTGTCCGCCTGGTTGGGATTACAATAATTCTACACCGAATGCGTTGTGCAATTCCGTCGGCGGCGGTGGCGGCGACAACAGCAGCAGCGGCAGCAGCAGCGTCGTCGTTGTTGTCGGGCTAAATTTGTAGACACAACGAAGTCGCGCCCCGACGAATTTGAACGACGAAGCGAGAGCGATGAGCGAGAAGAAAGTCGCCAAAAAAAATGCTTTACCAGCCAATTTGTTGTTGTTTTTCTTTTAGCTACAATTTTACAAAATTCGAAATAAAACAGAATTTGCGCCTTGTCGCATTGTTATAATAATTATATTCGTGTTTTTGTGTGTGTGTCAAAAGCTGTTTAAGCTCTCGCCAAAATAAACGCTTACGCTGGCTCGAATGGCGGATCGCTTGCCCCGCCCCGCAGTAGCACAAGCTGTTTTCAAAACACACCAGATATCGCCCTGCTAAAGCCTTTGTCGATTTTTAGCTCCCAGTACAAGAACTTTCAAAATCTGTGTAGCTTCCAAACAGAAATTAACTTGCCCAAAACTTGCAGCGCTGCCGTACGCGCTGGCAGCGCTGCAGCAGCGAAACTTTGGTTTTCCGAAACTTGAAAAAAGTTAAATCTGTCAAGTTCAGCGAGTGCTTTTATTGTGGCTAAAGCTGAAATAAAAACAAAAAAAAAAAAGAAGAAACCGAATCACCTAATAACTTGTGGCAATCTTCTTGAGTGTGCGACAGAGAGGCACATAGCTAGAAGAGAGACACCGCTGCAACGCCCCGTGCCGCCTCCCCTGCTGCCAACGCAGGGACGCGCGCGGAAGCGCGTTCGAAAAGCGTTCAAGCTAAATATTATTTAAGTTCTAAACTGAAACTTGTTCTGTAAGCTGCAAGAACTATGACGCGTATAAGTAAAAGTTTGCCCTGGTTATCGTTATCGGAAATGTGTCGCCGCATTCAAGCTCATTTCCACTAAGAACTTTAGAATAGTCTTTAGGCTAAGACTAAACGATTATGTGGAAAAGCGCTAAATAAACAGAAATGCGATATGAAATGGAACCTATAGTATATAACTTTATATTCAATAGAAATTTTGGTAAAACTAGCTAAATAGAGCGATCTTTGCAGATAGAAGAAAGGCGTGTGTTGCCATAGTATGCCATAATTTTAAGTGCGATTTTAAGTGATATATGATGATACTATGGCATTGTGCGCATAGTACAATACTTTCTAAATTATATATTAATTTTTTTTTAAATTTTAGAATATTTTTAATTCGTATATATAAAAGTTTTGATAATAAAACTTTTTTAAAATGATATTTAAAGTTACTCAAACTGTTATATAGCTGGCCTTAAAATGCATAATTAGTTCGGCTTAACCAGGTGTACGCCTTAGTTAACTTCATTAGGTAAAAAAAAGCACACATCATTTCGCATAGCTCCCCCTTCCACCCCCCTCGAGGCATTTTGCGAAAAGCACTTTTAATGCTTTTCTGTGCTTGACGGATTGAAAGTTTTATCAGAAAGCCAAAAACACTGGGGGCCCTATATAAGGAGATGGCAGCGACGCCAACGCTAGCGTCAGCGCTAGCAGCGAGAACAACAACAACAGCAAGCCAGGTCTCAAAACACAACAAGCTCTCAATTGTGCCCAAAGCCAAAGCGAAACAAAAAGTTCTCAGCGTACGAGCTTAAAAAAGCGACTCTACAAAGAACGCAAAAGTTGCAAAATCAAACAAAAAAAAAATAAAATATATATGTATGCATTTATTATAATAATTTCAATATGTACTCAAATTGTTAATACTCAATTTGCACTTAAAGCTTCGCATATTGTTATGACAAAGTGTTAATGAATTTATATTTATTTAGCTTTCGCAACTTTGCACAAAGTCTAAATTTCGATGCGCTTAAAGCTTAAGACGAACTGCTGACGTTGCGTCGTTGAACTATTTTAATTGATAAAGACAATAACAAAAAGAGTGGAAACCACACCACAAGCTTATGCAGAATAGAACAATAACAATTATTGTGTTGAAAATCGCAGCAAATTCGCCTTATCAGTGCAAAGCAAGAACTGCCAAGCAGTTGCTGCTGCTGCTGCGTCATCTGCTACCTTTTTGCGTACTGCGCGGTAGTGCGACAGCGACGTCAACTGCGTCGCGAGGTTGTCTACTCCTTTTCCTTTTCGCAAAACAAAATGGATTGCTCTTTAACTAAAACAGTTAGCAGGCGCTCAGCATGCGCAAGAGAGAGAGAGCGCTTCCCCTAGCGAGAATGAAGCAACACAGCAGCGTGCTCTGGCATGGTAGCTATGTACATGTATATTTGTCCCGCTCTAACGCACACAGTTGTCGCTCTGTTGTCGCCACAGCCGGCTGCCATTCACAGTCCACATACACGAAGCGAGTGAATCAAATGCGTCGCGCAATGCTGCGCGCCTGTTGAAAAATTCACAAAACCGCTACGAATATAACGCATTCACACTATTCACTCACTCACTCGCTCGCTCGTGTACTCGCGCCACCGCTGCGGCGTACTCGCTCCTGTGCACGGCACGCGGCAGGCAATTCGAGTTTCAAGTGGATTTCATTTCGGGGCGAAAATTGAATTCATTTCCAGAGGCAACTCAGTGGCAACATGAATATGCATGAGTGCTGCACAAAATATTCAAATTTCATGTGAACGAGTCCCAATCGTATTGCTGCTATTGTGAATGGTTGGCCTTATTGAGTACTCATGACACTGTGCACTCAATTGGCCAAGTAATCGAATCATATCTTCCACTCCACAGAGCAGCCGGCTTATTCACCACTTTCAATATGGCTGCCATTGAGCTCGGCTCAAGTTGGCAACTCTTTGTGCCGCCAGTGTAAAGTCGAACACAAGTGAATGGCCAAAGTTATGGATATTGTGCACCCATGAATACTTGCGAGCCACTCAAGTGGCATTGAGTGTGTTTGTGTTTATGTGTGTGTGTGTGTTGTTGCCACAACATTCAAAGGGGCATTGCCGCAGCAGACGCTGCCCCAATGGTGGGCAAGTGCCAGCCGGGTACGTTGTGTCGATTTTGCTTTCGATTGGGTGTTGTAAAAAATGTTTGAACTGTTTTAAGTTTAAGATTTAACGGTAACAGTGACGCAGAAGTGGACAGCAAGTCGTTGCCAGCCAGAGAGCAGGCAGGCAGCCAAAGAGTGCGACGACTGTTTGTTTTGATTGTGCTTGTGTGTGTCTGCGTGCGGCTACCTTGGCAATGAAATAAGCTTACAAATACACACACACAGCCATACGGCGTTGCCATGTGTGGGGAAAGTTCATTTACCTCTTTAACATTTTCAGCGGTCATGCGCCGCTGAGGTGAATTAGATGTTGAGTAGTTGGTTGTTGTTGCTCTGCTTTGCTGCTGCTGCTGTCCAAGGAGCGACAGAGCGCACTGTATGAAGTATGCTCTTATTGGCGTTTGCTCTTACATCTGTATGCGTGTGTGTGTTTGTGTGTGTGCGCTTGCCTTTTCGGTTACCTGTGAATGCTAATTAGCTACAGCGAGAGCTCACTCAAATGTTTGTTCCGACAACAAGCTTGGGCTCCTCTCTTACTGCTCGCCTCTCTTAGTGCTGCCACTGCGATCACGACGCGCTGCCTGCGCTGTTGTTGTTGTTGCTGTTTTGTTGTCAAATGTGTTTCAAAGCCATGGCCGGCGTGTGTGCGAGAGTGAGAACATCGTTTACGCGAGAACGAGTAGCTGAATCAGAATGAGGCGCGCGCTCTTGACCCCCACCCCCGCCTCGTTCGCCTCGTACAAACCACCTTGTTGCGTCTGTTGTGTTTGTGCGTGCGCCCCCTCCTTGTTACGTGTGTTAGTGAGCGCACGTGTGTTTGCTTGTGTGCGTGTGTGTGTATTGCGATTTGAGTGTGCTGCGATTTGTGTGTGTTGTGCTGTTTTTTTTTTTTTTTTTTATCATCTAAGTGGCTGCTTGCCCGCCGCTTGCTGCTCGCTTTGCTGCTGCTGCTGCTCGTTCTGCTGCTGCCTGCTGCCTGCTGCTCCCGTCATCATTTAGAACAGTTGTCGGTCGACAAGCGCGCGCATGAACAAAACGTAAATGGGGCGGGCACACGGCGGCGTACCGTGCCGTGCTGAGTATCATCATTGTCGACGCCAACGTCGACGTCACCGGGAGCAGCGCACGCCCTACAAATTTGCTGTTCGCCTATTCGAAAATTTCACTAAAAATTGTTTACTCTCTCGTTTGGCACGAAATGAAAGTGTCCTTTGGCCCCCAAGTGAACGTTCTGAGTGCTCCCCGTACCCCTTTGCATGTTGCAAAAACTTAACGGCGACGCTGCCCCATTTTCGAAGGGGCTCCCCTAATACGATGTATGCATGTGTTTGTGTGTGTGTGTGTGAAAGAGAACACACACACCTGTAGGTGCGAGCAGAGACGCTGTCTCATCGTTCTTGGGGAAGAATTCGGCAATGCATTCTGCGTGTTCAATGAAATATGTGGCCAGAGGCGTGTAGAGGAAGCAAACTCAGGGGAAACTTTTAATACAAAAATATTTCAAGGGGCCTATCGAGAGAGGGATCTAAGGAATTAAGATAACATTGAAAACTGTTTAAAAAATATGAGTACAAAATAAATGTACCTATATGAAATTTATATGTACCTATATGAAAGTTAATTAAAATGGTTAAAAAAAACTTTTAGAATTTATAAACAAATTTTCCCAAATTGCCCCAATAATAAGTACATATTGTATTGCTCCTAAGCAGCTTAGTAACTCTTAGATATGCGCAGTCTGCGCCACTGCACCCCCTCAATCAAAGTTCGCAATCGCTGGCAAAACGAAACAAGTGCAATAAACACGGGAGATAGACACACACCAAAAAGACAGAGAGAGAGAGAGAAAGCGTGTGGAAGAGCGAATGAGACAGCGAATAAGAGATATCAGCGGCGCACTGCTGGGAGGGGCAACGCGTAGTCGCAGCAATCGCAAACGCGCACTTGTGTTCCCCCCGCCGCAACGACTTTTGTTAGGTTATGTGCGCCTGCTACAGTAGTCAAGACTTCCCCATGTCGGCGTGTGTGCGCGCGCTGTGCGGCTGCCCCCGTTTGATTGTGACTAAAAAATTGTGGAGCCCATTTGGAGCTGTGTATGTGCAGCCTTGAGAAGGTCTTTGGCGGAGAAGCGCCCAACACGTGACGCTGTGGCCGCACACTTTACCCGTTGCCGTATTATGTTCTCTGTGTGCAAGTTCCCCACTGTTCCGGTACAGGGTACAACACACATTTGCACTATGTGTACACGGTACGCTACGCAACGCTTCGTGTTGTTTGTGTACACTGTGCGCTGCGCTCTGTTCCCCACACACGGGTCGTGCTTTGCTATGCTTTCTGTTGGCCCGCGCTGTTAGTAGCCATCTTTTTCGATTTTTTGCTCAATCACAGCAGCGACAACAGCGACGACAGGCAGCGCAGTTGCTGCGCGGCGGCCAACAGGTGGGGGTTAGGGTGAACAATTGGCGGCCTGTTGTTGGTGCTGCGCCATTGTGTCTAGTCCGCTGCTGCGTGGTGAGTACGGGTGTGTGTGCGTGTGTGTGTGTGTGTGTGCGTTGTGTCATTCGGTCGCTGTGCAACTTCTGTTTTCCTGGTGTAATTAAGCAAACGAAATATAATAATAATAAATTATAATTTTAGAAGGCGTGCCCCGCCGACAACTGCGCACGCCAAATTAAACCAGAGCGGGGCTTATACAGCGCGAATAATATTATTTTATTTATGGCCAAGCACACGCACACACACACACACACACATACACACGCTGGCACACATTACTTCGTTTGTATGTTTAAAATATAAACGAACAGGCTTCAAGAAATGGCCTCCCTGTCTGGCTGTCTCTGTCTATTTCCCCTCTTCTTCCCCTGCAAGAATTGCAAAACGAATGTGCCATAAAATTTGAAATTAAAATTCGAAAATATGTGAAATTGTGTATTCGCTATTGTTATGTTAATTTTACAGCACTTGTCACCCCCACCACACCCCGTTCTCACCACACACACTCACCATGCCTCGCACTAACTATCGCGCGCTCTCCCTCATACAAATGCTATGCGTTTGAGTGGAACTAAAGCTAAACCCCAGCCTCAGCTTTGGTTGCAGCTCCCGACTCCAACTCCAACTCCAACTCCAACTCTAGGTCCAGCTCCAACTCGAAGGGGGATGAGCGACACGTCGCGCAGAAGTTACGGCTGGTCTTTTGCTATTTCTATGAAAACTTGGTAGCTGCTGCGTTCGTTTCTAACGATTTTCTATGTTAACACCGAAAATTCAAATGCCAAGCCTCTCTCGTATCCAGCACATGGGGAAAGAGCGAGCGAGCGCAGCCTGCGGCGGCGGTGGCAGCGTTGCTGTTGCCGTTAAATGTGAAAAATGTACATACGTTTCGGGAACTTTGCGTCATGCGATGTTAATTCAATAGGCGCGCAGCACTTGTCGAAAGCTGCCTGATACGTAACGTCAATGGCCGGCACTGTTGTGCAAGCGAGATGGCAATGTGGAAGGTCACAAACTTGTCTCTTGCTCAGTGCTGTGTGTATTTATGCCTGTGTGTGTGTGTGTGTGTGCGTGTGTCTGTTATCTGTTATCCGTTTGCTTGCGAGCGACGACTCAGTGTGGTCATGCTGCTTGTGCTTCTCTTTGTGTGCGTGTGGGTGAGTGTTCTGTTTGTGTGCCTCGGTTTTGGGGCCAATGTACTCGGAGTTCAGTGCATTGCACTCTGTGCCGCCAGCTCAATCGCATTCTCTTTGCCTGGTTTTTTTTTGCGAGCGAGCGAGCGAGACTTTTGCATTGTATGTATGTATGTGTGACAATTTGTGTACACTTTGCATGTAAACAAAGTTTCAGTTATTGTAAAGAGAGAGAGAGAGAGGTAATTTGCACTTGAAATGACTTTCGACAAAGGGTAACTCGTATTAGATTTCGGCATGCTGAACTTTATTTAAGAGAATTAAGAGAAGGTTAAGTTGAATATGAACATCAAATCAGAGCTAATATTAAAATCAAAGACAGTCCTTAGGCAGCTCTTGGCAGCATTTTTTTTAATCGTTTAGCTAATAAATTAAATTAATTATAAAATATTGATTAAATGTTTATAACTCTTTACTGGCAGTTTCTTGTACTCCTTTTCCCTAGTTTCCTGTAGGGGTACTTTCTGCTAGAGTTTCAATTGCATTGCCTGTTGCTGGGGCGGCATAGCGCCGACTGCCCTCGTGCTGCACTTGTAATTACACGACGTGCACAGAGAGTACGTGGGCAAGTGCATACTTTACTCAGTTCACGTTGGGGTACTTACTAAAAATACCAACTTATGAGCACCGCCCAGTGCCGTCGCTTCTTCCCCTTCTCTCTCGCTCTCTCTCTCTCTCCCCTCATCGCTTTCGAGCACTTTGCTCACGAGGTGCAATTACGACGTCGTTGCAATTTCTTCTATGTGCGCGTAGCTGCAGCTATCGGCGCCTCTCCTGCCTGCTCGCTCGCTCGCGCTCTTACACTATCTCGAGTGGAAGTGCATGAGTGTAGCTCTCTGTGTGTGTGTGTGTGTGTGCGACGATGCAGCTCCTCCGTCGTTGAGTTGTGTTTGCGTGGAAAATTGTATGCCCCCCGCAGCGCACATTTGAAAAGTGCATCTCTGCCCATGGTGGATGAGGCAGCACCGTCGGAGAGGGAGGTGGGCGAGCAGGGGCCTACCCCAGCTCGCAGCCAAGTGTAGGCAAAGCCACAGTCTATGGAGGAGCCTAGTTTGACTGCTTGGAAAACTCTTGGTTTTCTATTAGATGGCCAACTACTCAGCTGGAGCCGAGAGCGCAGACAAAATAGAGCGACGAAAACTAAGCAAAGGCAGCGGCAGCAACTGGTTCGTCTATTGCTTGTAAACTCTCTGTCTCCTTCCCCCCCAATGTCTCCTATGGAAAGAAAAATCCTGTCTACGCTTTCCCCCAAAAACACATAAATAGTTGGCCATAGTTTCAGCCTAGAAGCGTACGGGTTTGGGGCCGGGCCTATAGTTCAGGCCAAGTAAGAGGCAATACGCTTAAGGCTCTCGAGTCCCCAACACACACACACACACGTTATACTACACACACTCACACCGGCGCACGCGTACCGATGAAAAATGGTTGAAAAAAGTTTTAAAAAAACGTTGTATGATTTTTCTTCGCCAATATTTTGTAACAGAGTCGCAGCACTGCAGCGACAGCGGCTCCGACATTTGTAACAAAAATGCACACGAGAGAACGAGAGAGAAACGCACACACGCACACACACAGGCGAACGCATACAAATCCAATTTGTTTCTTTTTATTTCTCAAAGGCGGCCCCTCCATCGGGTTCCCCTGCTCAATGCACATGCTCTTGCTGTTGTTGTTGTTGTTGTTATTGCTGCACTCGCCGCGCTCAGTGGGCAGAGACGAGTCACTGTCTGCGTATGTGTGAGTGTGTGCACTGCAGCTTTCAGTGAGCGAGCGAGAGAGTAACGGTCCGGTCAGAGAGAACAAAAAACGCAATGCAATCGAACGGGCACAGCTGGCACAGTGACTCCAGTGCGATTTGCTCTATACCAAAACATTTGAGTGCAAAATATGTATTTAATTTCAATAACAATAATTGTAAAATAAATTATTATATTTTTATTGTTACTAAAACTTGCACAAAGCAGCATTTTTATTTATATATGCTAATGCTAAAAAACTTTTCATCGCTGCCTCTACTGCCGTCAGTGCACTGTGCCTGCACTTTGTGCATTCTCATCACCTTGTTCACTCGCACTCGCACACACACACACGCGCAAGCTGCACTGCTGCAGTTGATCCGTGGAAGGGGAAGTAGCTGCACATGGGGTATTGCAATGCATTTCTTATTTTGCGACAACATCTCGCTTCTCGCTCCAAATGCCCCCATCGCACACACACATCGAAAGAGACGAAGGCAGTGACAACGGCGTGCAGCAAACTGAGCACACTGACGTCGCAGCCCCCCCCATGAGAGATGTGCACAGCGACTGCTCTGCTCTAACTGCATATTCCAAGTCCGCTGCCAGCCAGGCGCACCTGCCCCGCCCCATTCTCTCACACTCGCACACAGACACAAACACAAACACGAGTCAGAGATACGTTGTTTTTGTTTTTGTTGTTCTCTCAATGTTTGCGTTTTGTTTTGTGCCAAGTGCAACGCGGCTGCGAATTCTGGGCTCCTTTTCCCAATGTAACACAACCATGCACCATGCGAGCGACGATTGCCCCAGGGCTGCCATTGCCATTACGACGACGAGATTACGTGGATGTGCATATACATATGTACATATGGTAAACGCGGCGTGGCTTTACACTTTACACAGCAACCACGTGACGTCCTCGGAGCAGCAGCAGCGATAGCGGCAGCGGCAGCGGCAGCTGGGGAGTCCATTACACACACGTATTGGGCACAGGGCACGGGGTCTGTGCCATGTAACGCAGGGAGGACATTCTGCTGCTCTCTTTGTTCGTTCCTTTTTCTTTCACGCCACTGGTTAGAGCAACTCCTGCTCTTTGCTGCGTCATCAGCTCCGTCAGCGTCTCTGTCGCTGTCGCTATCGCGCGCCGGCTGCGTGCACAAAAGTAACAAAATGTACTGAATGTCAACAGGCTCTCAGAGCTGAGCAGAGCGTCGATTTTACATTACAATCGCTGTACAATCGACGCTCGGTCTCGGTACACGCTCATTGCGCGTTCTCGCCGTCCTTCTCCTCCCCAGTTCCCCACAGCTCGTACGCTCTTTGCGCTCTGTTTGCGTCTGGCGAATTGTGTCTGTGTACAAGGCAAGGCAAGTGTGTGTGTGTGTGTGTGTTTGTGCGCGTCGCGTTACTTGCGCGCGTGCTCCTCACTCCTCCAAAAAGCATACAGATAAGTAATAATGGCTCCACTCTCCACTGCCGCAGTCGACGTCGACGTCAGCGCAGCGCAATTTCTGTTTTCTCCTTACTTTGTTCTTTCCGTGCCTTTGGCGGGGCCTTTGCTCTCGTTTGCTTTATCATTCATGACGCTGCTTTGATGCGCTCGCCGCGGTTGCGTATGTGTTTGAGTGAGCGCGAGTGTAAGCAGCCCACCCCACCACACTCACAGCATTAGCGAATGCAGTTTGCAGTCGCTTCAATCAGTCGACAATTGGAAGTCAACGAAGGCGTTTGAAGGCGCGCTTAAATGCAGCTGCAGCCCCCTTTGATACAAATTTAATAGTGTGTGGATTAGCATTAATGAGTATCAGGTTGTTCGTTCATTTAAAACAATTATTAAAACTATGTTCAGGTCCAAGTGGGAGTGCACATTTGTGCAATACACAAAAATATGGCACATGCATTGGCGAGACCCAGTAAAACACGATTACATACAGTATTTTTAAAAAATTATATTTGTTTCAAATTTAAGAAAACAAAATTAAAATTAGGATTTGTAGAGACCTTATCTGTGTTCGTTGGTCATTTTCCTTAAAATTTTGTATATATTATATACTTGAGGAAAATTTACTGTTTTTCTTATAAGCTAAGTAAGACTTGTTAAAGTTCATCTTTAAACTCGACTTATGGAGCAAAGAACTGTTGAAAAGCTTGGTTCCTTATATCTGTGCGTTTTTCATACTTTAATTTCATCTCGTAATTCAATAGAAAATGTTGGACTTTGGCCAAAGTTACATCCTGTATGGGCAAAAATTCAATCGCCGTTATAGCCGCATCGTAGGAGGATGGCAAAGTTAGCAAAAGATGCGATACCTTATCCATTTCATCTACTTTGGCACCAGCGTCAAGCAATTTCGCAACGAGATTGTCAAACAAATTAAAGTGCGCTCTTAAAGAAGTATTTTCTTTGAATTTTAATAAACACATTTGTTTTCGTGCAGATAAATGGGAGGCCACATTCTTTTTTTCGTAGATTGCATCTAACTTGTGGAAAACGTCTCTTGCAGTGTATTCAGGTTTAGCGAAACTTAGTTTTCGCCATTAAAGGGCTTTATATTTCGGTCACTCGACTTATCCATATATTAAATTGCAGTTATGGCGCGATCTTACAGAGAATATTCGATTTGTGTGTTTGTGTGAGTGTATCGCAGAGACTGGCGTCATTTAATATCGCCAGTACCACAGAATAATTTACAACTGCAGCCTCTGCAGCATTAACAGCAGAAGTATTTCTTGTATATTTCGCTAAAATAGAACACAGTTTTTTTTTTAAGTTTAAATTCAATTGTTCAATATTCTTACATTTTTGTTTTTGGCGCTAAGTGAATGAGATTTAGCCTGTGAAGACAAAATTCGCATGCAAAGAGGTTGCCAGATCAAGTATACTTACACGATATACATATCGATAACAACATGTTGTCCGATAGTTATCGCCTGTTAAAAGAGCAGCATCATCAACTACAGAACTGTTATAGACAAGCCAAATAGCGTATACCGCACATCCAGCCCTGGCTAATTTTCACAACCCCAGAGCCACAGGCGCAGCGCTGCTCTGCAGCAATTAGAATTTACAGCGTTTATTAATCTTTTAGATATGTTGATGTTTATAACTATTTTGTCTTATTCTCTGAGCATTGTTCATAACATTACATACAAAATATTATTTTTTGTTCATGAAAATATCAAGTTGCACATATCGTTGTTCTTCTGATTGAGTGCAAAAGTGCTTCCAGCTGATTTGTGTTGGTGCGTGTAGCGTAAATGTTTCACATAGGGTTTTTGCACAGATTCCAGATAAACGGAGCGCACATTGGAGTGTCTGTGGAGGAATATGTATGGAATAATATTTAATCCATTATATGTATATATATTTAGGGGTTATCTTACGTCAGCAACTGCTCGGGACGCTGCAGTTTCATGCAGAGCTTGATGCCGCTATAGAAATCCAGATCTGCCTCCAGACTCAGTTTGGGCTGGTGGGTAAGCTCGAATTCATGCAATAGTTTGGCATAGGTAAAGCCCACAGCAATGCGACCGACTACAGCGCTGCCGGTGCTAAGAACAGTAAAAGAAACCGATATAACATGGGATATATCGAAACTTATTCGAGATATGGAAACTTACTTCTGTTGGATTTCCGTCTGGGCATTGCGATTCCACAAGCTAAATCCCACTTTGCCATTTAGATCGACACTACGTGCGCCGAGTACACGCCAATGTAGCGTTGCACCCGATGCCAGTACTATATAATGCTCGTGATCCTGTGCCAGTGTGGTGGCCTGATAGGCTGGCGTTGAGTCCGATGCAGTGCCGCCCCAGACATGACCCATTAGCTCGGTTTGGCCAGTGAAAAAGATTAACGGACGCAATTGTGCGCCCTGCACGCTAATCTCCATGCCAGCCGTGACTGTCTCCTCACTTTGCAGCTCATCATCTGCGGGTATGGCATCGTTGCCATCGCTCTCGTCGCCATCTCCCACCAGAGCACCCAATCCGGCCGTGTAGATGCCTAGTTTGAAGCTACTCGCCTCATTGCGTCCAGCGTGCAGCAGGAATTCCACTGAACCGCGTTTTAATATGCCCTGGTACACTTCCTGCGTGCTCAGAAGGGTCTCATTGAATGCTGGCGACTGCGAGAGCTGTCGGGTCAGCACGGTGGTCAAGCCTGCAAAACGAAAGAGAGAGAGATAGAGAGAGAGAGAGAGAGAGAGAGTATCAGTATAATGTTTACCCACCTCGTTGTCCCAGCACGTTGTAATTGTTGACATGGGCGCGCTGCTGCAGTGCCGTGGTGAATAGCTTGCGGAATCGTGGACAGATCCCGGCGAGCATGCGTAGCTTCTGCAGCACATAGGTCTTAATCTCAAACTGACGATCATTGGACGCAAGATAGTCGAGCAGTTCACCCAATTGTGCGGCACTGGGTCGCATGGCCAGCAGCACATCCAGTGCCAAGGTGCGTGCAGAGCTATCGAAGCGTCTACGTCGCTGATAGAATATGCTCTCGAACAGCTGACGATGTGAGTCCGCATAGCTTTGTGCCGGGAATGATTTCAGTGCTTGCAGTGCAGCCACCGACACTGTGGGCTCCTCGGATTGCGTTGCCCGCTGCAGTAGTGCATCAATGGTCAACGGATCACGTAAATTCTGCAGTGCACGTATGTAGACAATGGCATCCTTGGAATGGCTAAGTCCCTCAAGCAGATGGTTGCGTATCTGTTGACCCAATGTATCGCTAACATCGAATCCACTTTGCCGGCTAAGCGTAGCAAGCGTCTGGATGACGCTATCCCTGAGCTTTGTTAGTTTCTTCACTTGGTTATTGGCCTGCTGCAGCCAGCCGTAGAGATGCTCCACAATGTTACGTTCCGGATGCGTGGCCACGGCCAACGATTGCAGATATTTCTCCAGCAGTTCGAGGGATTCCTGTGATGAATCTGCTCCCGCATAGAAATGCTCGAAAGTTGCGTTGTGTGCATCGAAAGTTTGCACCGCACCGAGTAGATCCACCAAAGGTGCTGCCAGATCTGTGTGTGCTGCCAGTAGCTCTGCGAACTGTGCCTGCTTGGTGAGCCGCGCCAGCGGCAGAAGCTTGACGAAAGCCAATGCCTGCTGCTGGTGACCCACGTGCTGCGATTTCAGACTCTCTGCGCTCTTGGCGAATTCCTCTTGGAGCTGTGAAAGAGGTGAATTATTAGCATGAGGTGAATTATTAACATGAGGTGAATTTAGAATAAACGGATATCGTATATGATAGATATTTAGCCGGTTTTCCATTTTATATAAATACTTAGAGTACAGTTATGAATAGTTCTAGTTTTTATCGAATATTCTCCTAATATCTAACAAATTTTATGGCGCTAGCTTTAATATTAACTGAGATCTGAGAAGAACTAAAATAAAGACTAAATTTTTATTCCATTGCAGATGGACAGAAGTTTGCAACGCACCTCAGAAGACATCTCCGACCCTATAAAGCATATATATTCTTAATCAGCAACAATACGGAAGTCGAACTGGCTATGTCCGTCTGTTTGTCCGTCTGTCTGTGCAACGCAAACTAGTCCCTCAGTTTTAGAGCTATCTTGATGAAACTTGGTATACATGTTTCTTATTGCTGCACGCTATAAATAATCGGAACGAGCCGAATCGGAGCGATATATCGTATAGCTGCCATAGAACCTATCGGTCGAATTCTGTTATTTTTTAAGATATCGCTATGAAAATTTTCCGATATATGTCTAAGTATGTCCTTAAAAGGCTGTCAAAGTTTGAACGAAATTAGACCGATATATCGTATAGCTGCCATAGAACCTATCGGCCGATTTAATATGTGGAGTAACTGCAATGTTGTAAAACCTTGGGCGTTTCAAAGGTAGCCTTTCTTTCTTGTTTAATTACAAGATCAACAATCTATATTCATGCATTGTATTTGATATTATTCTATACTACACGATATTTGGGATCATTAAAATGCAATGAGACAATAGTATGCAAGGCATGTCTAGGGCAATAAAAACTTGTAATGAGCCCATAAAAGTTTTTACTCAGCTTCCAAAATAGATTAGACGTTATGAGGTCTATAAAACCTAAATTAGATTGAATGAATTCATCGAAATATTACCTAACACATATACTTAGCTTGGATTTCGCATAAACCTATTCAATATATACCCTATACCATACACTATATCCTACACCCATGAACCCTATGATACCCTAAGTCTTTCTATATATAGCCCTGATCATACCGTCTGCTCCTTTAGCTCGCTGATGCCACCGTCGACATCGGCCTCCAGTTCAAAGACGCGATACCATTCGAGCAGACTCTCGATGGCTGCCTCCAGTGTGGGATGCTGCAGCTGCGGCACCTGTGGCTCGCCCTGTCCAAGATGCTGCAGCAACAGGCTGGCGCGTACCAAGCTGCCTGCATCGGGTTTGGCCGCAAGCGTCAGACGATGCATTTCGCTGGACACAGCACGCAGCAGTTGTCCATCAGCGGAGAGTTCATAGTCCACTAGTTCCTGCGATTGCTGTGAGACACCGAGTGCCTGCTCCGGATGATAACTGACACGCAGATCCCAGAGAGCGCAATCTGTTTTGATTTTCTCCACATGCGTTGAGGACTTCACATTGTAGCGCACCCTGCAATGACCCGATACGTCCAGTTCGGTCTCTTGGCCGCTGGCCTCAAGACGCAGCTGCAGCAAGGAGGCTATGCCGCGCTCCAGATTGAGTAGCGATTGATCGCGTGAGGTGTGAGCGATCACTTGATGCGGTTGCCCTTTGACCAGTGAAATGTAGAACGGTCGATCTGGCAGCGTATCAATTACGCGCTCCTTTCGCTCATTCTTCTGCTTGCCCACTGTGCTCACACGATGCTCGCTGAGGAACACCTCCAGCAGCTGCTGATCGTCGCGACTCCATACCGAATTCACCCTGAGTTTCGTCTCAAAATTGTAATTCACCTCATTGCCGACGTCGCTGAGCCTCGCCAAGGCCAGCTTGCTTTGCAGCGCATAGAACTGTTGCGTGCCGTGGGGAATTAATGTGGCAAAAGCTAAAAAGAAAGAAAGAAAGGGAGGCAGAGCATAAGAACGGTACACGTCATTGGCAACTGGTAGTAGACAACTTTCTCCTATCTCTCATCTTAGCTCAAAAATGTGCGCGCTTAGAGCTCACAGAAGGTTATCAAGAAGGCGCTGCCACTGTTGCTGCCAGCGTCGCAGTCGATGCCGCTGCTTAATCAGCTGACATGCGACATGTTGTTGTTGTTGTTGGTGTTGCTTGCAGGGTGCGTGTTTGTGCCTGCGTTACAGCAACAAGTTCATTCAACTCTCACAGCTTTCTACGTGCCTCGCATCTGCAACGCATTACAAATCACTGTCTTCTCTCTTCTTTTTTGCTTCTTTTGCCAAATTACTCACCTAAGCAGGGGGCAAACAACAACAGCAGCAGCAGCGGAGAGCCTGCTATGGCGCCGCCGTTGTTGTAGTGGGGCCTACGCGTTTGCCGGCTACGCTGCATTTTTTCGCTCCCGTTTGCTTTCACACTTTGCACCTACTGATTATAAACTAAGCCGGGTATTATTTCATTGATTGACCGTTTGCTTCTTTTGTCGCGCGCGCGCGTCGAGTGTCGTCCGGTGCGGGTCTTTTGTCGTCTTCGTCTAAGTTCTCTCCAAAAACCGATCTCACTCCAGCGAAAGCCGACCGAACATATGTTTTGCTTCTCTCCGAGAGTTAACAGTGCACTAGTCTGTTATTAACAGCAGATGATGATAGTTGCGGAAAAAACAGTCATTTCAAATGTTAATAGTTATTTATATTATCTTGTATAGTGAACGTAAATTAATGACATAAATTATTAAATTATATTTTATACAAAACCCCCGCGTGGAGCAACAAAAAATGCTTTCGCCTTCTTTTCGCTCTGTTAGCTAACAGCTAAAATAACAGAGCTTTTAAGTTAACATAGAAAATAGTATTTAAAATATACCGCAATGTAAAGGAACAGTGTGGCCAAATCTGCGCAAAAAGAAAAAGGGTTTTGTATTGTGGCAGTTAAAATTTAAAAATTTAAATACTTATTTAAACAGAAATAAAATAACAAAAGTAGACACGTTTGTTTATTTATATATATTCCTTCAATAGTAGAGTTTACTTACTCTGGCTTATGCCCAATTAAATACTATGCAAACAGAAATTAGTTGACAAAACGGTCCACAAGCAGAGGAAGAGAGAGAACTGCATGCAGCTGGTAATAATCTTTGTGTGGCTTTGTTTTTTTGTCTACTATTTACATAAAATAAGCGACCGCAGGGTTTAATTAACCACAAAGGGGGACCTTCAAAAATGAGATATGTGTAAAGGCAAATGTAAATACGAGAAAAGAAGAAAAAATAATACGAAATTGTCAATATGTGTGTGCACAGCGTGTGTGGGAATAATAAGGTAAATAGTGCACACATACAGGGACAGAAATAGAGATACAGTAAGAGAGAGAGAGAGAGAGCGAGCCTTGCGATAAGTGCGGACAAGCAAGCAAAGTGGGGCGGACCAAACGGACATTGACCGTGCGGACCAGGGTCGCGCGACGCTGACTCAACTTTGGACCGCACCGCTGCGCAGCGCGTTTATCAGCAAAAGGAGACGGTGAAAGGGAGCGAAAGAAGTAGAGGGAGACAAGCGAGACAACGCAGCGTGAGTGCGGCTGTCACTTAGGGCAAACATATGTTTCGTTACAAATTGAATGGGCGACCGCAACAGCTTCGACTCGGCTTCGCTTCACTTTGCTTTGCTTATCACTGCCGGCTGCTGATAACAACGAGAATAACAACAACAACAACAACAGCAGCAGCCACAGAGGAATGCAAACAAACGAAAATTAACAAAAACTAAATTTAAACACGTCTTGCTGCGGTTCGAGAACGAGTTGGTGGACCAAGAGAGAGAGAGTGTGAGTGCAAGAGAGGGGAAGCAAGAGCGTGAGTGCACGTTTCATTAGCTGCAGCTGCAGAGCTGCTCGCAGCGGTCGTTTGGCAAGGTTAACGGTGCGTGTGTGTGTATTGGTGTAAGGGAGATGGTGTGGGAGCTAAGAGAACTGCAATGGCAGAGGCAGAGCGCAGGGAATGGTATTTTAGATAGAAGAGTGAAAGAGTAGCATAAGCTTAGAATTAGCTATTATTATTTCAAGCATCCTATTCATGCTTGCCCACACTTATGCAAATATTCACTCTCTCGGAAATCCTTTTGTTATCGATAACTGTGCCAAAAAGTTTAACCTGCACGTACACGTGTATAAGTGTATTACGTATTAATTTACATGCGAAATTTAACATAACATTGTGTTAATACCGCTTCACTTCTGTTATCGATTATCCTGTGCACACGCACACATGCACATGCAATATATTTTGTATGCCCGTGTGTGTGTGAGAGTGGAGTGAGTGTTACTGAGTCTAGCTACTTTTGCCTGCCGCCTGCCCTAACACACACGACAACCTCAGCTTCCCACCTGCGCTTACTGTTGCCACGTTAACGCCAGGGCCAGGGCGCTGGCGCCGTCGCCGTCGCCGACTTCGACGCTGGCGTCGCTGCGACGCGGTGTGAACAGGCAAAGGCAAACAAGCAAATAAACAAACAATCGAAGTGCGGACGACGGGCGTTTCCCCTCCCGTTGCCTGCGAGTAGCTTTTCGGTCAAGCTTTTCAAAAAGGTTGCCCTACACATGTGTGTGTGTGTGTGTGTGTGAAGGAGAGCGAGAGCGTGAGTGGTTTTGTGTGTGTGTGTGTGTGTGTGCGAGGGTTGCTGTGGTGTGAGCGAGCTGCGGTTAGCTGTTGCTGTTGTTGCTGCTGCTATTATTGTAGCTGACCTCTCTGCAGGAGCAGATAGAGGGAGTTGTGGAGCGAAGGGGAGGGAGGGGAACTGGCGCAGCAGGAAACAATTAGCTCTAAATAAAATTTCAAAATAAGCAACTGTTTGCGCTTAAATCCGGTGGCCCGGTCGGCCTGGTCGGCTAAGCGAGGCGTGTGTGCACGCGAGGGCTTTTAGGCCCAACAACAACAACAACAACAAAAAGAGAGAGAGCGGGGGAGAGCAGGAAGAGAGGGAGGAGCGCAATCTAGCACATAAATAGATACCATGCTATCACTTAATTACGGTATTTAAATGAGCAACAAATGATATGCTAGAATTTAGAAGCTTTGCACACACAAACACACACACACACACAGAAGCGCACGACCACACACACACACACGCACGCGTGAGCACGCACACTGGCGCTGAAAAGTATGCAGCGTGTGTGTTCATAATAATTTCGAACTGCGAATTTAGTTGAATATTTTTCGCTCTTCTATTTTTATTTTCATTTTTATTTTTCGCGTTTTTTTTTTTTTTTGTTGCCAGCTCGATTTGCTGCGGAAAATGTAATTGAAATTTTAGGCGCACAAACGCTAATTGGAATTGTTGCATTATGCAGAAATTGCAAATGGCAGCCGCAGAAAACGCTAATTAAAACATATACGCAACAATATATATGTATATATATATAGTTTAGACACGTATTTTTTGCAGCCCCTGCCCGCGCTCACATAACGTAAATAATTTAATTAACCAATATGACAAAGCGTAGGCAAAAACAACAACAACAACAACAGCAACGGCGAAAGCAAATGCAACCGAAATGTATCAATTGAGCGGAACTGCCCGGGCGGACACTCCGGGCATCTCGCCCCCTATCAAATTCCCAACCCCAATCCCAGCGCCGTCTGACCCAATTAGGGAAAATATTTTGCGCGCCTATGTCGAGAATTTTGCAACCAAAAATGTTTGCTCGATTTCCGACGTGCATAGGTCAAATTATGCATAGATAAAACCGGTTTTCAGGTCTCCAAAAAAAAACTTTTTCATCCAGCACCCGCAAATAGTTTGCTCGTTTCTGTTTCTGTTGCTGTTTGTGTTTCTCTTTTAGTTTCTCCCATTTTTTTGCGCAACATTTTGCAACTTTAATCCTTGTGGAGCTTTAATTAATGCGCTTTTGCGACTGCTTTTCGCATAGTTTGCATTATGCTTTAAGCGAGTCGGGGTTTTTCCATATTATTTACTCGGAAAACAAGCGAGCGAAAATGGGCATAATAATCAGATGAGTTTACTCATGTCTTCTTTTTGTTTGCTCTCTCTCGCTCACTCATTTGCAAAGCCTTTATGATTTATCGGATGGCACATAATATTTGCATTATTTTGCGAAAAACTCTCGATTTTTACACAAACATGGGAATATGCATATAGTAGGTATGTTTGTGTGAGTGTGAGTTATATTATAGTTGATTTCTGCAGCTCATGGAAAACATTTTGGCACTATTATCTTTTTAATACTTTAGTATAATATGTGAAGTTGTACTTAACTCAAACGGATTTCAATTAAAGCTCCTGACTCTATTTTAAAGCAGCTTTTTCTAATTTATCTAATTGAATTATTAAATTTCATGCATTAGATAAATTATATTAAAGTATTGAAAGATATGCAAAAACTGTTTGATTTGCTGCTTCGATTCAAGCTTTATATTTATTCATTTAAATCCCAATTGTTCAGTCAAAGGTTGCGGTTAAAAAACTGATGTTTATATAGCATCTTTGCATTTCTGTGGCAAGTTCTCTCTGCTCTCACATTGGTGCCGAAAATTAATTTTGGCTTTGCCTGTTCTCGCTGCATTCTTCAGCAACTTTTGCACTGCGATTATCCGCACTTTCATCTTAATTGCAGCTCATTGCCTGACTGTGCCGAGACCGAGAATGAAAAAGAGAGAAAACCAAAGAGAGCGTCGGGCGAAAATGTTGCCTTAAAAGTTTGCGCAGCGAATTTGTTTTGCTTTGTTTTGCTATGTTTTGTTCTGTTGCGTTGTGTGTTTCTGGCTTATTTTGTGTCGTTTTTCGCATGTAGTGCAAACAGAAGTGCAAACATAGTTTTAAATTTTCGTGCAAATGAAAATGGAATACCAACAGCTCGCCGCCAGAGGGCTGGCAAAGAGAAAGAGTAAGAGAGTAGGAGCGACACGCATACACAGACTATAACATGCATTTATACAAACACGCAAATTATGCAAACGGCCACCGCAAATAACATAAATTTCACAAACTCGGCGGCCCGCAACGCACCTGACGAGCAGCAACAGCAACAACAGCAACATCGGAGCACAAAGAGAGCGTGTGCGGGAGAGAGGTAGACGTCGCCAAAACGACGACAATGAAGGTGTTTGGCACCAGCGTCGCATAGAAATGTTAACAGTTGCATTTGCTTATGCATGTACATACACGCCTGTCTCCCTTTCTCTGTGTGTGTGTGCGTGTGTGTGTGTATTGACAAATATGCCAGCACGTGAGTGTGCGTGTGTGCGTGGGCATTAATCAGCATGTTGTGTGTGCTTTCGCGTATGTTAAAGCGGCGAGAATAACTTCATATAAGCAACCGCTTTTGATTTCATCTTCTTACGACAGCTCTTTTTATGTGTGTATGTGTGTGCGTGTGTGTGTACCCGGCCTGCTGCAGGCAAAGCGTAATAATAAAGGCAGCTTACGCGAGCTGACAACATTGTCAATACAAACACCAGAAGGGGGAGCAGCAGCAACCGGTGCCGACAGAGCGAGAGCAGATGAGCAGTTGAGCAGTTGAGCTGCTGAGAGTTGTCAACGGCAGCGGCCAATTGGCGTAAATTTGCATTGGCAATCAAAAGAGCAGTGTGAGCGAGAGAGCTGAACGAAGAGCGAATACACTTTTGGCAGCTCCAACAGAGTTGCTTAAAATACCAAGTAAGTGAGCTGTTAAGTAAGAGAGACACAACATATGTTAAGCAATTGAATGTGGATTTAGGCAAATTGTTATGTTTTTGTGTTTCTCTCTTAATAATACTAAAACTAAATTTACTGCACACGATGTACTCCAATTGCACACAACATTCACGCTACCCTCTCTTACAGTGCACACAGCAAAAAATCAGCGGCAAGCGCTTAAAACTAAAGATCAACAAAGCGCTTAAAGTTATGGCCTGTGCCCACTGTGCTCTCGCTTGTGTGTTCGTTCTCTCTCTCTCTCTCTCTCTCACTCTGTGGCCTGCAGTCCCCGGGCAGAGCTTCTTTTTCTCATAAGTTTGCGACATTAATGCGCTTAATTAAAGTAGCGCGCGCAAATGTAAACAACAAAAACAACAGCAGCAGCAACAGTAAAAGCAACAATAGTGCAGAGCGAGCGTGAGAGAGGGAGAGAGAAACAAACACATGCAATTTGCAAACCCTTTGCTCTGCTCCGCTGCTGCCGCTGCTGCTGCTGCAATTCTCTTGTGGCCAGCGCATAAACAAAATGGCAGGCGAAAAAATTGCAAGCGTTGATTTTTTTTTTTTGCTAGCGTGTACGCTTGTGTGTGTGTGTGTGCGCGCGCGATTGTGTGTGTATTTTTTTGTGTGCGGGATTAAATCAAATCAAATTGAAGCGACGAACGGGCGAATGGCGACGACAAAGCAGAAAATTAAACTGCAAGCAGAGCGGCAAACGGCAGTCGCTGGAGCAAGAGGGGAAGTTGGAGATTTTGCATTCCCATTCAAACAATGCAATACAAATTGGGTCAAAGATCAAGTGGAGCTCAGCGTCGGCAGCGTCGACAACAGCAGAAGCTGCAGCAGCAGCAGCAGCAACGAAGGCAGCAACAACAAGAAAGATTCCAAATAGAGTTGTGCAGTGGGTAGAAACGACTACGACGACGTTGACGACGCAGCGGAGCAGCGGCGCGTGGCATGCACATGAATGCAGTAGCAGAGGGCGCAGCGAACAGCGAAAACAGAGAGCGGGCGGGTCGGGTGCAGGTCGGCGGAGCATAGGTCGCTTGCCAGGCATGATGGATATGCACACAAGGCAAAGAGCAGGAGGAGGAGGTGGAGGTGGAAGAGGAAGCAAGCAAGACGGCGCAAGAAAAAGATTAAGAAATATGCGCGTCAGTTTTCTATGGGGCGCCCCATTGTCGTTGTTGTTGTTGCTGCTGCTGCTGCTGCCACTGCCGTGGCCCTGCTGCTCCATGTGCATGAGCATGCATATGCCAAGTGGAAAGCAGAGAGAGAGGAAGGGCGAAGAGAGTGAAGAGAGTGCAACTGCGGCGCTTTGCTTGTCAGCGCCACAGCTGTGACTAAGCGGCGCATAACTACCAACTGTGAACTACAAGTCAGCGTCGCTGCCAGCTCCCCTCTCTTGCGCTCGCCCACTCTCTTGCTCTGCCGCTCTTGCGCGCTCTACGTGCACGTAGCACGCTGGCTTCTTTTCGCTTTCGCCATGCGGTGCCTGCGTTTGTTTGCTGTCTGCTTTTGCTACTTCTTTTTTTTTTGCCTATGCATTTTTCACTCCTTTTTTTTGGCGTGCTCGTAGGCGTTGATGATACCAACAACAACAACAACAACAGCAGAAGCGGCGCGCCATAAGAAAGGCGGCAAGGAATGCACAGTGTGACAGCGCGAGGTGTGAAATGCAAATGCAATGCGTGGTGTATGGCAGAGGTGAGTTTTGTATTGAGGGGAATATTCATGCTTGAAGTGGTGCATAAAAGAATTTTATGCACTTCGTAAGCTGTTCAATAAGTAGTTAGGTTATGTACAGTGTATAGCTGAGGTGAGTTTCAATCAAGGTGAGTATTTTAATTTAAAGTAGAGTATAAGAGAATTTTTTGCACTTTTATAAGCTGTTCATTAAGTAGTTAGGTTATGTATGGTGTAAAAAACTGCTTTGCTGCCCCACTGTGCTCACACTGCGGACTCGACGCTTGTCGCTGGCAGCAAGAAGCCATCAAACTGCAAAACTGCACGAAAATATGCAAAAACGGCCAAATGATTGCGGCTCAGTTGCGCTCACTGCATCAACCATGCCACTGCGGGCAGCTCAGCTCTGCCTCCAACGCTCGCCCCTGCTTTGCCCCGCCTGCCTGTGCGCTTCTTTCGCTGTGTAGGTCGACATTTTTGAGTCTAGCTGCAGAGTTCCGAATCCGTGTCTCGTGCCTCGTGCCCCGTGCCCCGTGCTCCGGCGCCCGTACCGTAGCCCGAATCCGGGCATGCATGCAACGAAAATGAAATTAAGTCAAGACGGTAGTCACATTAATCGACCGCACAGTCGTGCCGCCTGTCCGCCCGCCCCGTCTCCCCGTCTCCCTGTCTCCCTTCTTCCTGTCGTCTTTTCTCTCGCTCTCTCGCTGTCTTACTCGCTCACTTACTCTCGACCCACTGGCACTTCCTCTTGCTGCCGCCCACCACTTGACAGCGGCGGCTTTTGCTGGATTTATTTTCCCTTTTGTTGTTGCTACTCGTGTTGTTGTTGCTGCTGTTGATTTTCACTTCTTAACAACAATTAAGCGCGCACATAAGTCAAAACCGCAACAACAACAACTACAACAATGGCAACAACAAAATGGAGCACTCCACAAAGTATAAAGAGAGCGAAAGAAAGGAAAAAAAAAAAAATAAAAAATACAGAGGTAAAACAATGCAGGTCATGCACGACGAGCAGATGCGCTGTAATTTGCAAGGTATTTAAATTTGATTGAATAACGGATTTTTGCATATATTTTAAATTATTTATATATATTTTGATTTCCATTTAACATAACGATCTCTTTAACAGTCGGCTTGGTCTACTTGCAACATTTACAGGGTATAATAAGCGGCCGGGGTCGTGGCAAATACCCTCGTCGCACATAGTAGCAAAAAAGCCATTTCCTGCAAACAACAACTGCCGTCGACGCCAGCCACGCCCACTACCACAGGGGGAGGGGGAGGCGGGAGGCGGGAGGTTTTAACAGCGCTTTAAAGCACACTCTCCTGCTCTCTCTCTCTCTGTCTCTGTCTCTCTTTCCCGCTTGATTGTCATTGCAGCTCGCATCGCCCACTGAACATCGACCGCACAAATAATTGGAACTTAGTCTAGTTGCAGGGCAAGCGGAAGCCAGGGGGCAGCTGTGTGTGGGGAGGTGGGGGTAAAGAAATGAAAGAGAGCGTTTGGCAGGAGGGAGGGGGGAGGGGGAAGCGTGGCCCAACGCAGACACAATGAGCCGTTGCCGCAACCTCTTGAAGTGCATTATCGTTGTTCTTGACGTTCTATAGAGAGGGGGCGGGGCGGGGGCAGCATCTTTGCGGTGAAAGCCGTTTTCCAGCAGCCCCCCCTGCCCCTTGCCTCTCCACCTGGTTCTCCCTTCGTGCGGCTGCATTGAAACCCAAAATACGCACACTCAATCATCGTTTTTGTCTTTTTTAATGGTAATTCTCTCGCTCTCTTTCACTCCCCCCTCTCTCACTCTCGCTCCCACACTGATTGAGACGCACTCTAATGGCAATAATTATGCGAAAGAGAGTGAGGGGGGGAAGGGGGAGCTTCTACTCCAACGACGCGTGTCATTGCGGTTGCTGCCGCACAGTGGGTCAATGCAGTCGCTGCTGCCAGGGGGCACAGCCTGTGCCGAGCTACTCAAGTGAAAGTTCTTGACAATTGTGCATCATTAATATTGTCTATGGAGCAGTAGCTGCTGGCACCACTACCTACTTCCCCTACACCCTCCCCCGCCCCTTCGGGCAAAGCTCAACTGCAATGGCAAAGTTGGTAATCGGCTATGGAAGACGTAGCCGACGTCGGTGTCAGAAACGTGGCATTGTTTGTGCTCCGGAGGTTGAGCTCGTGGTCAGGTAAGGCATGAACTACAAAGCTGGCGAGGAGGAGCAGGGGGAGGGGGAGGGGAAGAGTAGGAGGCGCCTCCTGTGTGAGTGCAATTCAACTCTGGCAATCGAAGACCATTTTGGGCCATTTTTTGTGTGCTTTTCAAATGGAAAATGAACTGACAAACCAGGAAGATGAGGCGCAGTAAGAGGAGGAGGAGGATGCAGAAAGAGGAGTTGTCCAAGGCTTAGAAAGCTCTGCTCGTTGGAATTGTTAATCAAAGTTGAATAATTATTCAACTGCGGTTGAAATGGTATTCCACAAAAAAAAAAAGTGAACTTTATTAAGTGAGATTCATTATGAGATTTGTTGGGTTAGTTGAATGGAAATATCAAAGATATAGTACGTGTATAATCTTTATGATATTTGCTAAGGTATTCAGTTGTAAATGAAGTTATTTGTAGCTGCTATTTACCCTATACGGTCCGAGCATGTTTGTGCCTTGTCTCACTTTCCCTTTTTCCTATAGATACGAGTGGGTCTATCATGCGTGATTAACCATATTTCCCCGTTTGACTTGAGTGGCGTGTAAGTTTGCTTAGCGTCCGATAAGAGTCACGCAGAGATAAATGAACCTATAGAATGTCCAAGGGGTTTCTTACACAAAAAGCAGCAGATAAGTTTGTGTACATATAGTTATTGAGCTATATCTATGTAAAGACTGATTCAGATAGAGGGAGATATGCAAGGAGTATAGAATACCAGTTCATTGTAGAAAAGCTAGAGGCTTCATTGCAAGACTATATATATTGAACATATATATTCTTGTTCGTAGTAAATCTGTCTTTGTTTTTCGACGACAAGTTTTCCAAGCTATAATAACATTATAGAAGTTGTAAATTTGCTGCTGATCTTTATAAAAACTTTGTGATTTCAACTTAACCTCAAATGAAAATGTTTTTTTTCTTCTAACCATATAAGCTTAGATTCCTATCGTATATTCCTTTATAAAGTACTCTCTATTTACACACAAATTTCAGTTTCTAGATTAGTTAAATCCTCATAATTATAGCTAGATGCTTTCAACATAACCTCAAACTCTAAACATAACCTCAAATTAAACACAAATTTTCCAAGGTATAATAACATTATAAATGTTGTAAATTTGCTTGTAATCCTTATAAAAACCTTATGATTTCAACTTAACCTCAAATGAAAATTTTACTCGATTTTCTTCTAAGCTCAAACACAATTTTAAAGCTCAGTTTAAAGGCTCTCAAATAAGCTTAGATTCCTATCGCATATTCCTTTATAGAGTTCCCTCTATTTACACACAAATTTCAGATTAGTTAAACATAACCTCAAACTCCGCACATAACCTCAAACCAAATACACTATGAAACAAATTTTATAGAGCGCCTGCTTGCAATAAAGATTTCAGCTAGTTAACGACAAACGACATCATTAGTGTTTAAACTAAAAATGCTCGTAAAATAAATCTAGAAAATGATATTTTCATTCTCATTTTTCGTGTGTAATTAATATTGAAAACGGAAAATGGAAAATGTGTAAGTGGAAAACTGTCAAATCGATGACAAGAAACATTTTCGAAAAACCACACACAAAAAGGTCGCAGCGGCAGCGTGGAAATTACAAACTGGCCAAGTTGACCTCACACACACACAGGCACACACATGATATTGAAATAGCATTTCCTGCAGCTGATAAGAACACACACACACAAATACACACAGCAACAACAACAACGACGACGGCGACGTCATTATCAGGAAAGACGATGATGAACGATGTCTTCATTATGCGGTACGCCCAGAAACTTTATCGATGTGTCAATTTATATTTGTTCGACGAGCCATTATATTTATTATTGTTCTTTGGGTTGGGGCAGAGCAGAGTCTGTGTGTGTGTGTGTGTGTGTGTGTTGGGTGTGTCTGTCTGTCTAGTGTGTCTAGTGTGTGTGATGAGTGTGAAGTGTAGTTTGCATGTTTTGTGTCTACATCGAATGAATAATAAATGCGCCTGGTAATCGTAAACGTAGCTGCACTTTGACCTTTGACTGCCGTTGCTGCTGCTGCTGCTGCTGTTTCTCCCCCCTTCCCCCCTCATCTTTCTCGCTATGCCAGCCATTCTAATCGCATTTTCGTCTGTCGTATTTGTTTGGCTTTTGTGTTTATCTCTGATTTGTCTGTGGGGCGTGAAGAATTTTACTGCTGACGCATGAACTTTGAACTTCAGCAGCGCAGAACTCCCCTCTCCCCTCCCCCCACCTTTGCTGCTGCCCCAGGCCGCATTTGATGTAATTTTAGTTAATGTTTTTCAGGCCTGGCTAAGCGCTAGCTAGTATGCTATAATTATTTGCATAAGCGCGTCACGCGCAGCCCCTTCTCCCCTTGGGGGGGGGGGGGCCCAGCTAACACCATGATTGATTGGGCTACGTAATATTTTTACACGCTGCTATTAATAGGCAGCTGCAATTAATTTATTTAGTTAGCTAATTTGTGTCGTTTGATTAAACCAAATTGGAGTACGGCGTGAGCTTTTCTTGTTGCTGGATTTAGCTCGGGAATAAGCTAGATAAGCTATATGTATTTATTTATTAAACATAAACTTTAAGTCTGCAGTCTACTTATGGGTAATTTAATATATTTATGCTTTTTATATTTTTGTATATATTTTATAAACATATTTGTATTTGATACATAAAAATTTTAGATTTAAAAGCAAAATTAATTTAGAAATTAAATTAAAAATGCATTAAAATATTTTTAAAATCTAAAAATGTACTAAAAAAATAATTAAACAATTGTAGATATATATGCTGTATATATTTTCTGTATATCTTAATTTTATATATAATATTCTCATATAAAATAAACCGATATTATATATCGCTTACACTTTCTCTACTCCTCTCGCGCTCTTTCCCCTACTAAATCGCTTATCAATCAGCGCAGATAAAACTATTTCATTCACACATATTGCTGTCAATTTAAATATCTCTCTAAATCTACCCTAGATTATACAAATATTTGTATGATTTAGCCTGCTTAAATTGAAATTTATGTGGCTGGGCGAAGAAAAAAATCATTGCCTACTTTTGTGCGCTCGCATTTATCTGTGGGTCAATCCACCTGTCAATGACAGACGGCGAGAGCCAAAAGAAACCCTTTTGGGCTATTGTGAATGGCTGCGCTCTGTTGTTGCTATTGTTGTTGTTTTTGTTGTTGTCATTGTTGTTGTTGTTGTTGTGCTTAGTCGACAGGCTTTAGCGTCTGCTTTTGAGCGCCTGTTCGCCTTTGATTTTTGAAGCCGCATTTGTGATTTTGTCTTTGACAGCTGGCAAAAGCTTTTGTGTGTATATTTTTGAAATGCATTCAAAACGTTTCCCCGTTCACACCCCTCCCCCTCCCGCCGTGCTGTGTGATCCCTTTTCGCACACGCCTCTGTCGATTTGACGCTGCGTTTCAACGCCCAACGCCCTCAACGTTTTGTGTTTGTCACTAATTTGACAACTACACCAACACTTGCACACACGCACGCCTAATCACACACACACACACACACACACACGCACACACAGACACTTATCTTATCACACACACACTGGCAAACGTTTGCGAAAAATATTGAAACATTTTTGCTTTTGTCTCTCACGGTTTTTTTTTTTTTTTTATTTGCCTTTATGGATTGTTTTACAAGCTTGTTTGTTCGCAAACCAGCAGACAAAGAGGGGGGGAGAGAAAGAGTGAAAGAGAGAGAAAGAGTGCAAAGGGGCGGGGAAGCAACGCCCAAACAGTCAGTCAGCCACATGCACACACACACAGACAGACAGACAGACAGTGCCAGATATGCATATCTATAAATTTCACCAATGTGTGTGTGCAACAACAACAACAACGATAGCAAAAAATTGTCAAGATATTTGTCATTTAGTCAATGACATTTATTTTCATGTTCTTTGCCAGCTTTTTACATTTGTTTTTTCTTTTTTTTTTTGCTTCGCCATACCTCGTGATTGGCATGCCAGCGAAAGGGCATGCTGGGGCAGCAAAGTGAATGGGGTGAGTGGGGCTCAAACAAGATGCTTGTTGATCAATTCTCAATTTTCATATTGCACATTTTTGTATATACACTATGTATGTATTCATTAAATATTTGCCATATTATTTGCACAACGAATGCGTAATGAAAATTGCGAAATGAATTTCACGCAAATTCTTTTTGAGCAATTTGGCAACATTTTCAGCTGCAACTGAGTTAATTGCGCAAATTGTTCGAATACAATTCGAGAGTCTTTGACAAATAAATTTCCATTGATGGGTTTATTTATTCAAAGTGTGTGGAGAAGGCAACGAATTTCCAAAGGGTTTTTCTTAATTAAATAAATTTATTGAATCAAAAAAATTTAATTAAATCAAAAATATTTAATTTGTTTTGATTTATTTAATTTTGTTTATTAACTTAAAAAAAACTCAAAATAAATATAAATATATTTCCAAAGGGTTTTTTTTTAT